>JAMKQA010001018.1:0-94247 GCA_024699735.1 Posidonia australis | reverse complement strand
AAAGAGCGAGCAGGCGTTGGTGGTATAGCCAACAAGTAAGTTCTTATTTTATTTTAAATAAGGGAAAAATCTCAAGAGGGTCTTGAGGAGTGGACTAGGCTAGGTTGCCGAACCACTATAAATTGCTTGTCTACTTCAATTGCTGTCATCCTCTTCTTGTATGTTATATTGATTGCTTGAGTAGTTAAGCTTAGTTATACGTGTTAAATAATCTCCTTGTATGCTATTTTTTATTAATCTGTAAAAACAAATCTAAGTAAATTAGAAAGTGTTAATTCTCTATTCACCCCCCTCTAGAGGAGCTATCCGATCCTACAGTTTCGTGCCGTTAACAAAACACCGGCAATGACTAGGATCACTCTCAGTGGTTCGGAGCCATTGCCTGAGCATTGGCTCCGACTCGGTTCACTCTTGGCAATTCCGAGCCAATGCTTGAGCACTGGCTACGACTTGGTTCACTCTCAGTAGTTTCGAACCGTTGCCTAGACAATGGCAGCGACTCGGTTCACTCTCGGAAGTTCCAAGCCATTGCCTGAGCACTAACAATGACTCGGTTCACTCTTGGTGGTTCTGAGCCATTGCTTGAGCACTAGTTGTGACATGGTTCTCTCTCAGTGGTTTCGAGCAATAGCTTGAGCACCGACAGTGACTCGATTCACTCTCGGCGGTTCCCAGCCATTGCTTGAGCATCGACAGTGACTCGGTTCACTCTTGGTGGTTTCAAGTGGTTACCTGAGCACCGACGACGCCTCGGTTCACTCTTGATGGTTCCTAGCCATTTCCTTTGCACCAGTAGCGACTTGGTTCACTCTCGGCGGTTCTGAGCCGTTTCCTGAGCACCAACCGTGACTTGGTTCACTCTCGACGGTTTCAAGCGGTTGCCTGAGCACAGACAACGACTCGGTTCACTCTCAATGTTTCATTGCCATTTCCTATGCACCAGCAATGACTTGTTTCACTCTCAGGGGTTTCGAGCCAGCGCCTGAGCACCGGTAGTGACTCGATTCACTCTTAGTGGTTCCATGCCGTTGCCCGAGCATCGACAGTGACTCAGTACACTTTCAACGGTTATGAGTCGTTGCTTGAGCACCGACAGCGACTTGGTTCACTCTCGGTGGTTTCGAGCAGTTGCGTGAGCACTGGCAGAGACTCGGTTCACTCACGACAGTTTAGTGCCGTCGACTGAGCATCGGCAACGACTCGGTTCACTCTCGATTGTTCAGTAGGTGGCTGAGCACCGACAGTGACTCAGTTCACTATCTGTCGTTCCGAGCCGCTGCCTAAGCACCGGCAACGACTTGGTTCACTCTTGATGGTTTCGGTCCATTGCCTAAGCACTGACAGCGACTCGATTCCCTCTCGAAGGTTCCATGCCATTGCCTGAGCACCAACAACGACTCGATTCACTCTTGTGGTTTCGAGCGGTTCCCTGAGCACCAACAATGACTTGGTTCACTCTCACCGATTTCGAGTAGTCGCCTGAGCTTCGGTTACGAATTGATTCACTTGTCGTAGTTCCGAGCCGTTGTCTAAGCACCGATAGTGACTTGGTTCACTCTCCATTGTTCTAAGTCGTTGCCTGAGCACCAGCTACGATTTGGTTCTCTCTCAGTGATTTCGAATAGTTACATGAGAACCGACAACAACACCGTCCACTCTTGGTGGTTCCTAGCCATTTCCTCAGGACCGGCAGCGACTTGGCTCACTCTTGGCGGTTCCGAGCCATTGCCTAAGCACCAGCAATGACTCGATTCACTCGCGGTGCTTCCAAGCCATTACCATAGCATCGGCAGCTAGTTGGTTCTCTGTGGTTCCGATGTGTTGTCTGAGCACCGGCAATGACTCAGTTCACTCTCAGTGGTTTTGAGCAGTTGCTTGAGCACTGGCAGTGACTCGGTTCACTCTCGATAGTTTCGACCCGTTGCTTGAGCACCGACAACGACTCGGTTCACTCTGGACGGTTCCGAGCCATTGTTGAGCACCGACAGCAACTTGGTTCACTCTCAGTTGTTTCGAGCCATTGCTTGAGCACCAACAGCGACTTCATTCACTGTCAGTGGTTTCGAGTGGTTGCTTGAGCACCAACCACGACTTGATTCACTCTCTGTGGTTCCAAGCCATTGCCTGAGCACAGCAGTGACTCGATCCACACGTAGTGGTTCCAAGACGTTGCCTAATCACCGACAGTGATTCGGTTCACTCTCGACGGTTACGAGCCTTTGTGTGAGCACCAGCAGTGACTCCGTTCACTCTTGGTGGTTTCTAGCCATTGCTTTAGCACCAGCAGTGACTTCATTCTGTCTCAAAGGTTCCCAGCCATTTCCACAGCACCAACAGCGACTTGGTTCACTCTCGATGGTTCCGAACAGTTGCCTGGGCACCGGTCGTGAATTGGATCACTCTCGGTTGTTTCAAGTGGTTGCCTAAGCACTAGCAACGACTCGATTCACTTTAGACGGTTCTGAGCCATTTCTTGAGCACCAACATCAAATTGGTTCACACTTGGCCGTTTCGAGCTGCTGCTAGAGCACAGACAATGACTCGATTCAATCTCGATGTTTCCTAGCCATTTCCTCAGCACCAGCAATGACTTGGTTCACTCTTGGCCTTTCCGAGCCATTGCCTAAGCACCGGCAATGATTCACTCTCGGAAGTTCCAAGCCATTGCCTAAGCACCAAAAACAACTCGTTTCACTCTCGGCAGTTTCGAGCCTTTGCTTGAGCACTTCTGGTGACTCAGTTCACTCTCATTATTTCAGAGCTGTTGATTGAGCATTGGCAACGCCTAGGTTCACCCTCAACGTTTCAGAGCCGTTGCCTTAGCACTGGCATCAGTCAGATGACTCTCGGCAATTCCGAGCTATTGGTTGAGCTCTAACAGTGACTCGGTTCACTCTCGGCTGTTCCGAGCAAATGCCTGAGCACCGACTGTGACTTCGTTCACTCTCGGTGGTTTCGAGCAGTTGCCTGTGCACCAACAACGATTCGGTTCACTCTCGATAGTTTCGAGCCGTTCACTGAGCACTGGCAACAACTAGGATCACTCTCAATGGTTTGGAGCCTTTGCCTGAGCACTAGAAGCAACTCGGTTCACTTTCAGTAGTTCCGAGCAATTGCCTGAGCATCGGCTATGACTCGGTTCACTCTCGGTGGTTCTGAACCATTGCCAAAGCATCGATAGTGACTCGATTCACTCTCGATAGTTCAGAGTCGTTGCCTGAGCACCGATAGTGAATTGGTTCACTCTCGACGATTCGTAGCCATTTCCTCAGCACCGGTTGCAGCTTGGTTCACTCTCGGCAGTTCTAAGCCATTGTTTGAGCACCGATAATGACTCGATTCACTCTCGGCCGTTCAAAAGCCATTTCCTGAGCACCGACATCTACTCAGTTCACTCTCAGTAGTTCCTAGAAGATGCTTGAGCACCAGCAACGACTCTGTTCACTCTCGGTAGTTTCAAGCCATTGCCAAAGCATTGACGGTGATTCAGTTCACTCTCTGTAGTTTCGTGCCGTTGACAAAACATCGGCAATGACTAGGATCACTCTCAGTGGTTCGGAGCCATTTCCTGAGCATTGGCAGCGACTCGGTTCACTCTTGGCGATTCCGAGCCAATGCTTGAGCACCGGCTACGACTTGGTTCACTCTCGGCAGTTTCGAACCGTTGCCTAGACAATGGCAGCGACTTGGTTCACTCTCGGCAGTTTCGAGCCACTGCTTGAGCACTAACAACGACTCGGTTCACTCTTGGCGGTTCTGAGCCATTGCTTGAGCATCGACAGTGACTCGATTCACTCTCGGCGGTTCCCAGCCATTGCTTGAGCATCGACAGTGACTCGGTTCACTCTTGGTGGTTTCAAGTGGTTACCTGAGCATCGACGATGCCTCGGTTCACTCTTGACGGTTCCTATCCATTTCCTTTGCACCAGCAGCGACTTGGTTCACTCTCGACGGTTCTGAGCCGTTGCCCGAGCATCGACAATGACTCGGTTCACTCTTGGTGGTTTCGTGCCGTTTCTGGAGAACTGGTAGCGACTCAATTCACTCTCGACAGTTCTGTGCCGTTGCATGATCACCGACAACGACTCAGTTCACACTCAACGGTTTCGAGCCATTGCCTGAGCAATGGCGGCGACTCGGTTCACTCTCGGCAGTTCTGAGCCATTGACTGAGCACAGGCAATGACTCAGTTCACTCTCAACCGTTCTGAGCCGTTGCCAAAGCACTAGCACCGATTCAGTACACTCTCGGCAGTTTTGAGCCGTTGTCGAAGCACTGACACCGACTCAATACACTCTCGGCAATTCCAAGCCGTTGCATGAGCATTGACAGTGACTCAAATCACTCTCGACAGTTTCGAGCGGTTGCCTGAGCACATACAACAACTCGATTCACTTTTGACAGTTTCGAGCCATTGGCTGAGCACCTACAGCGACTCGATTCACTCTCGGTGGTTCCGTGCCGTTGCATGAGCACCGACAGCGACTCGGTTCACTCTCGGCTATTCCCAACAACGACTTGATTAACTCTCGGTGGTTCAAAGGCATTGCATGAGCATTGGCAGCTACTCGGTTCCAAGGGTTGGGGGTTTTTGCCCAATTGTTAGGGTTTTTTTGGTTCATTTAGGGAATTAGGGGCGATTAGCTACTCACTCTCGGATATTCCTAGCCATTTCCTCAGCACTAAGTCGATTAGTGTTTGTTTTTTGGCGATTATCTCTGGGGTTGGGGGCGATTCGTTCCGAGTGTGGGGGGCGATTATCTCCGGGCTCCCTTGATTTGGAGATTTTACTCCCTGGCTTTTCTCCCCGAATAGGTCGTGTCATGCTCCTCATTTTTGTGAGTGCCTTCGGCATGTTTCCTATCCTGGGGCTGGATCAGCTCGGCATGATCTAGCTCTAGGTCGTGGCTTTGGGATGTCTATCCCCGCGCCCTCGGGTGCGGCTACACCGGTGGCAGAGCCTAGGGATTGTCAGAAAGGCATCGGCATTCCACCATCTGATGATCCTCTTACATCACCTTTGAAATTCAGTAATCTTAGAGCTGCCAATGAGAAACGCTATAACTTATCCTTTGCTGCAGCTACTCGTGAGTCGCTTCAACCACCCCTTTTCCCTAATGTGCCGGTGAGGAAACCGGTACTGATTGATGGTGCGGAGGTTATTCAATTCTCAATTGAGGAGGTGAACCAGATGGCAGTTCCTTTCTCCTGGAATTTGATTGGCAAGTTCACTACGGGTAGGCCTGCGTTGATGGAGGTCCTCACTTCTGTGAAGAATGTCATGACCTTTCAGGAGGATATCTTCCCTGTGGCGCTTGATCAGAGGCACATTTTGATTCTCTTCACCAATAGGGAGGATTTCGTTAAAGCATACATTAAAGATGCCTGGTTTATCAAAGGGAAAAGAATGAGAGTTTTCAGATGGTCTCCCAATTTCACGATTGGCTCTGAGTCATCAAGCACTCCAGTTTGGGTTGGCTTTCCCGCTCTGAGAGCTCATTTGTATGATCTTGGTGCTATTCAATCCTTAGCTAGTTCGCTTGGGATGTTTTTATGCATGCACAAAGATGTGACCAATTTCACTAGGCCTGGCTATGCCTATGTCTGTATAGAAATGGATCTTGCTAAGCCTGTGAAGAAGTTTCTAACTATTGATAATGGAGGCTAGATGATCAAGTAGGAGGTGGATTATGGTAGGTCCCTACCCCCGTATTGCCAGTTTTGCTCTAGGATTGGGCATTTGTCTTCGGACTGTAGAAGGCAGAAGTTGGTTGAGCATATGGTTAAGCCTAAGAATGATGAAAATCCTATAGGCAAGGAACTAGTGGAGGGGAAGGCTACTAGTATTGTTGGCCAATCCAAAAGTGCCAGAAAAAGAGCAAACAGGAAATTCAAATTGGGGGGATTTAAGATTGCTAAGAACTTGAAATCGGGGTTACAAGGGATCAAAATTAATGAAATTAGCAAGGAGGAACAAATTGAGAAAGGTTTGGTGGAGGCTAAGAAGCTACCTCTCGTGACTAATAAAGGCAAGGCTGTGGCTTAGGATGACACCTCTTCAGGTAGCCTAGGAGTTGGGGGTTGGTCGACTGTTGCAAGTAAGAAACATTGGAATGTGGGGTCTTCTAGTAAAGGGGCGGTCAGGGAGTATGATTCAGGTTGTCTGAAATCGGTTCAGAAGCAGTCAAAGGAAGTTAGAGGAGTACTTAATGAGGCCTGTAAGGATGTACCAAGTGGTTTTGTTGTGCCTCAGGTGAATGGGGCACCTAATGCTGTGTCTGAAGCAGAAATCAGGATGGAGGTTAAGCCAGGTAATGCCATAAAGAAGTCAGCTGGATCCAAGGTTTCTGCTGTCAAGAAGACTAAGGAGAGTGCACCTAATAAGGTGAATTTTGATTTGAAGGTAGCTGAGTTACTTCTTAAAGCAAGGTCAAATGCTGATAAGGAAAGATGGATGGAGGAGCCTAAACTCTATGGCAAACCTAAGGTTCAATAGGAGGATGACCTAACTTGGGAACTACAAAATAAAAGGTTGGAAAAGTTTTTAAACCATCAATCGAAAGTCCCGAACAGGTTAGAGCTAGCAGCAAGGGAGATTTCCCCAATCAAACTCAACTCTAAGGCTGAGTGGGCGAGTCCCATGGATCTAGTTAATTCAACTATTTCTCATCAAAAAATTTTGTCCAAGGAAATGAAGGTGGAAATCATGCAACAACAACACTCCACTGGGAGAGAAGATTTGTGTGCTGATGTGATTCCTATGTTGGGATCAAAGGAAGATATGGTGGTAGAGGTTAATGCTGAAGTGGTTGCGGATTTCAATAGTGGAGCGGTAGAGGTGTATTCCCCTATTTCTAGACCTGGAGTTGGTTTGAAAAATATAATTGATCAGTATAGTTTGGACAGCAAGAAGGAGGGTCTCCTAAAATCCCATGCAAAAGTATCGAAGCCTGTTACATATGATCAGGACCATCTCTTTGGCTCTAGAAGGAGTATTAAAGATGATATTAAAATGCTGTGGGATGCGAAATATTCAATGGCTGAAATTAAGGAAGCTTGTCCTGCCCTCATAGCTATTGCTGCTCATATGGAGTTGGATTTCAGAGAATTGTTGGTGGCGAATCATGAGCCTAGTAGTGATGATGGCCCGAATCTTTTAGGTGGTTTGTGGTACCGGCATTGCTCTGATCCAGCCTTCATCAAGACTAAAAAACCAAGGGTGCTACCTGATGGTTTTTATGAAGAGTCAGAGCCTGTATACGAGGAAGTTATAGGGTCCAGGGATCCTTCCTGGATTCCTGGGAGCGAAATGCAATTAGAGGATTTTATAGTTGGTGCTGAGGTTCTTGCTTTAGATACACGTTCCAAGATTCTAGAAACTGTCTGCGAAGATGGGGATATACCTTTGGATAGCAAGAGTAATGCTTCTAGGCCAAGGGTACAGAGGTAAAACTTGAGGAGTAAGACTGGGACTATGGCAAAGTTCTTCAGTCAGTCGCATCATTCTGATAATGAGAGATATGTTTAACACAATCATATGGAATTGTAGGGGGATTGGCAATACTCCCACTTTATCTCATCTTAAAGATTTAATTAAGAAACACAAAGTGGAGCTGGTTGGCATTCTTGAACCCATGGTTGGGGAGGGGAAGGTGGCTAGTGTCTGTATGCAGCATCGGATGGATAATTTCTGGGTTAATTTAGTCTCTGGATCAAAGATTTGGGTGTTCTGGAAAAAATCCCTCTCTCTTTCTATTATTGAGGAGTCTGATCAAGCATCAACATATGTTGTTCACGACACTTCTGGGCAGATTGGTTAGTTTACTTGTGTCTATGCATCGTGTGATAGGTACAGAAGGGGAGACTTGTGGGTGGATCTGCTCAATGTCGGTGCTGTCACCACAATTCCTTGGTTTCTGGGAGAAGACTAGAATTGTGCTCTTAAGTCTTCGGAGCTTATTGGTGGAAAGGAATTTGACTTTTCTAGTTCTGATGAATTTGGAGACTTTATACAGTTCACTGGCCTTGGGGAACCTCATCACTCTGGTAACCTCTTCTCCTAGTGTAACAATCAGCAAGGTATTCACAGGATCTACAAAAGGTTGGATAGGGTGTTAGGGAATGCTGAATGGATGGATTTGGTGACTCATTTTGTTTCGTACCTGGATAGAATATTCTTTAATCATGCCCCTATGTTAATTTCTACTCAAGCACCTTGGTCTGGTGGTCCTAGCCCGTTTAAGATCCAGTCTATGTGGATTGAACACCCTGAATTCCTGAACTTTGTGAGAGACAAATGGAATCATGTTGCTACTTCTTCCCCTTTGCTTAATCTAAGCATGAAACTTAAGGAGCTTAAATAGAGCTTGAAATGGTGGAACAAGCACATTTTTGGGAATGTTACTCAGAAAAACGACCATCTCCTTTCTAAGATGTCTAGTCTGGATGTGTATCTTCAGGAGGTATGGGATGGGAATATTTGGGAGCAGTACATGTCTACTAGACAAGAGTATATGGAGAATGAAAGGCAACTGGAAATTTTTCTTAAACAGAAAGCTAGAGTTCAGTGGTTCTTGGTAGGAGACAAGAATAGCAAGTACTTCCATTCTATTCTTCAAGATAGACGTAGAAACAATGTTTTTTCCAACTTGCTGGTAGTTTGTCTCAATGACAGACCAAAGATGTTGCAGATGGGAAGGGCTTTTTTCATGAATCTTCTTCATGAGGAAGGATGTTTTCTTGATCAAACACTTCTGGAAGTCATTCCACTTGTGGTGAAGACAGATGAGAATGAGATTCTCAAGTCCATTCCTTCTAGTGAGGAGATAAAGAAGACCATCTTCTCTATGGAGCCTGATAGTTCACCCGGCCCTGATGGATTTAATGTGTTTATCTTTACTTCTTGCTGGGATATTGTTGGAAAGGACTTCGTTGAGGCTGTTCAGGCTTTTTTAAAAGGGAGCCCTCTTCCAAGATGTTGGAAAGCCACATTCTTAACTTTAATTCCGAAGAATGACTAGGTTTATGATTTTTCTGAATTTAGACCGATCAGTCTTTGTAATGTTTGCTATAAAGTGATTTCGAAGATTTTGGCAAACAGGCTGAACTCCTTTCTTCCTAAGCTCATCTCTCCAGAGCAAAGGGCATTTGTTAGTGGAAGACTTATTCATGAAAACATTGCCTTAACTCAAGAACTCATTCAACACATTGACCATGGTAAAGATGGTGGTAATGTCGTGCTGAACATTGATATGGAGAAAGCTTATGATAGGCTCAATTGGGAATTATTATTTGGGGTGCTAAGCAAGTTTGGTTTTGATGAGATGACTCTGAGTCTAATCAAGCAATGTGTGGTGTCTAATTCTTATTCTGTGATTGTTGATGGTTCTTCCATGGAGTTCTTCACGGGGTCGAGAGGATTGAGGCAAGGTGACCCTATCTTGCCTACTCTTTTTATCTTGGCTGAGGAGGTGTTGAGTAGAGGTATATCCAAAATGCAGGAGAATGGTAGCCTTCTTCCTTATTTTGTGCACAAGTACTGCCCTATTATCACTCATTCCCTATTTGCAGATGACACCATGGTTTTTCTAAATGGGAGAAGGAAATCTGTGAAGGCATTATGGATTTCTTGTTTGAGTATCAATCCAATCAAAAGTTTCTTCCTGGTCTCTCAGAATCTTGATAACTCTCAAGTTAAGATGGTTCAATAGTTTACTACATTCCCTAGAGGTTTCCTTCCATTTACCTATCTTGGATGCCCTATTTTCAAAGGCATGAGGAAACAGATTTATTTTGAGGGATTGGTGATTAAGATCTTGCAGAGGGTCAAGTGGTGGAATGCCAAATTCTTATCCCCAGGAGGTAAAATCATTCTGATTAAACATGTGCTGTCAAGTATTCCTATACACATGCTTTCAATTTTCGACATCCCTGGGGTTATCCATGATAGGCTGAATAGAATTTTTGCCAACTTCCTTTGGGGAGATCAGGAAGGCACTCACAAGAGACATTGGGTGTCTTGGAACACAGTCTATTCTAAATTTGAAGAGGGTGGTTTGGGGATGAGAAATCTGAAGGATGTTATGTTTGCTCTGCACATGAAGTTGGCATGGAGGGTGAAATCCGGGAACTCTCTCTGGGCAGTTTTTATGAGGGGGAGATATGGTGAGATGGCTGAGGATCTTTCTCTTGTTAAGGGTCCTGCTAGATGGAAAAGACTTCAGGAGGCCTGGATTGCAATGAGGGATCATATCCAATGGTCTATTGGTCAGGGAAGGGTTAGCTTTTGGTTTGACAATTGGTCCAATCTGGGCATCCGTGTTGAGATTACGGATACCCATATTCAGAACCCAGCCCTTACTGTAAGGGAGGCTTTCCAGAACTTCTCATTCTTTTTAATCTTAGGCTTCCTAATGATATTCTGTGGTATACTGGATCTCCAGATTGATATAATTGAGGAAGGTGATGCTATGATCTGGGATCTTAATGTGGATGGATTGTTCACGGTCAAGTCTGCTTGGGATCTGTGTAGGGTCAAGAAAGATCCTGTTTGGTGGGGCTTAGGCATCTGGGATGCTTTCTTACCAACCAAAATTTCGTTTTTTCTCTGGAAACTTTATTGGGGTAGACTTCCTACGGATGATAAAATTTAGGAGATGGGTTTTGCATTGCCTTCCAAATGCGTATGTTGCAAGTCTGTTCAACATACTGAAAATACTTGTCATCTATTCTTTGAAGGGGAATGGCCATCCATATGTTGGAAATGGTTCGCCAGTTGCTTTCAGTTGGGCATAGTGTCAGAATACTTTTTTTCCCAATGGTTACACAATCTCTTTATCAAGAGGGGTAAGGAGTCCTACCTTCAGAAATTCCAACGCTTAATGGCAGCAGTTATGCTCTGGGAACTATGGAAAGCTAGGTGTTCCAAAAGGTATGGGGGCAAAGACCTTTCTGTCTATCAGATTCTTTTGAACATCAGAGGTTGGACGATAGACTTTGGCTTTCTGCTGAAGAACCTCAAGTGTTTGAATGATGAGGAAGTTAACATTCTTCATAATTTTAATATCTTTTGGATTTCCACAGTTAAGCTTTCTCACATCATTGTCCACTAGACTGAACCACCCGTTTGGTGCTTACAAATTAAATGTTGATGGGGCTGCTAGAGGTAACCCTAGTCCAGGTGGGGGGGGGGGGGTTGGTGTTATCAGGGATCACTGTGGTAGGTTCATTGCTGCATTTACTAATTTCTATCGTAGATGTACTAATATGGTGGCTGAATTCAAAGCTCTAAAGGATGGCTTGGCGTTGTACCTACAGCTGGGACTAGAGCTGTCGAACCTGGTTATTGAATTAGATTCGATGATTCTTGTGAACATGCTACAGGTGGGTCGTTGTTTTGACTGGAGGCTCTGGAATGAGTGGAGGGGAGTCTCTAACCTGGTGAAGCAAACAAGATCTATTTCCCACATTTTCAGGGAGGCAAATGCGGTAGTGGATTTTTTGGCTAATCTTGGTGTTGACTCTAAGCAATTCGAAAGAACGTGTAATTTATTCGAGCTTCCGAATTTTGTCAAAGGGATTATGTGTTTGGAAAAGGGTGGCTTGCCCTACCTCCGTATCAGGTGCAAATAGTAATGGTGCTTCAGCGTTTTGGACTGGACGGCTTTGCTTTTTGGGTGGTTGTACCTCTTTCTTTGGGGCTTTGGCTGATGTCCTCCCTATATGTAATTCTGATCTTTTTGATCCCTAGTTATCAATTATAGGGTCTCCTGGGGCTCGATAATTTCCAGGACCAAAAAAAAAAAAACAAGACTATAAAAATCCAAAAAACCCTAGAAAAACACTAAAAAACCAAACAAAACCATAAATCCCTAAATAAACTATAAAAACCCTACAACAACCTTAAAAACCCCTAAAAACCATAAAAATTCTAAAAACCCTAACTAAACCTTAAAACCTAGGTCAAAACCTAAGTGAAACCATAAACCATAACTCAAACCCCAAACCCTAATGTCAAACCCTAACAACCTAACTAACTTCCACTCCCTCATAACTACTCTAACAAACCCATGTAACAAACTAAACTCTCTAAATAACTCCCACTCCAACATAACAACCTTTAACCACCTAAAACAACCTTTAACTACTTAAACAAACTCTAACAACTTCCCACTTAATCTAACCAACTCTAACAACTTTCGACTTAATCTATCAACTTCCCACATAATCCAAATGCCTCTAACTAATCACAACAATCCATAACCACCATGGCAAGCCTATAAATAACCCCCATTTGCAAGTGAGAAGGGGCTGTTGGAAAATTTGCGAGGAGAGCCCCCCAAAGCTTTTTCCTCCTAAGCAAAGTAGCCAGAGTGATCCAGGAGCAAGGAGGAAGCTCGTGGAGGAGAGAAATCAGAGTTTCCAGCCATCTCCGGCGAGCTCCAACGGTCAAGGTTACTGCTAGTCCAAGTACGCCCTCCACAATCCTTAATTTCTCTACATTTTAGCTTCTTTGGCCTCCCTCTTCCTTTCTCGAGTGATTCCAGTAGAGCAAGAGGCTTTCTCTAGTCGGAATCGGGTTTCCAGGTGTTACCGGGGCTAATTTCCAACACCTAGGTGGGGGCACGAGTCCAGAGCTCGATTCAAACCCCACGGTTCTTGATCTTCCTCCCATGGACCTCCTCTTGCTTCTCCGTTTCACCGCACATCATTTCATGCCCTCAGCCAGCCCCTAGTGGAAGCTCGCCAGAATAGGGCTCTGTCACCGTCGCCGTGGAAGACAACTGGTAACGAAGCTCGATCAGGTGTCTCCCGCTCCGCCGCACCACTCCAAGCATCCAAGAACATTCCACGGCACACCTCCAATGCTCCAAAGCAATCGAAATCACATTTCATGCACTGAATCACCTCCACAGTCGAGCTCGCTGGAGTTGGATCGGGTCGAGGGCGAGCGAGGTCTAGGGAACAAGGAGTGGTGTTACTCTTGCTTCTGGAAGAGGGGAAATGTTCTGTCCGTCGCCTCCAAGCCTCTAGGAGCCTCCAACTACTGCGCCGTGGTTTCCAGAGCATCATCCTTCTAAGACGTTGTCGCCGGGGATGCGTCGACAACAAGGGGGACGAGAGGAGGATTCCAGCCGTCAAACCTTTGATCCAAACCAATGGATCTCTATCCCTCATTCTCTCCTTGCTCCCAATGGAGCCTGATGGATGATCGAGCGTCGTGATGCCCTTTTAGGAATCCTCCTGAGCACCAGAAGCTACTAGGTTCACTCTCGGAGGCTCCGTGTAGTTTCCTGAGCACCGACAACGACTCGGTTCAATCTCAATGGTTCCATGTTGTTGCCTGAGCACTAGTAGTGACTCGTTCACTCTCATTGGTTCCTAGCCATTTTGTTAGAACAAGCAGCGAGTTGGTTCACTCTCAACAGTTTCGAGCCTTTGCCTGAGCACCGGCAATGTCTCAATTCACTTTCAGTGGTTCCAAGCCATTGCCAGAGCATCGGCTGCTACTCGATTCACTCTCAGCAGTTCTGAGCCTTTGCTTGAGCACTGGCAATGATTCAGTTCACTCTCGAAGATTTCGAGCGATTGCCTGAGCACAGGTGGCGACTCGGTTCACTCTCAGCAATTCTGAGCCATTGACTGAGCACCGACAATGACTTGGTCCACTCTTAGTGGTTCTGAGCCATTTCTTGAGCACTGGCAGTGACTCGAAACACTCTCGGAAGTTCTGAGCTCGGTTCACTCTTAGTGGTTCCAAGCCGTTGCCTGAGCACCTACAGTGACTCGATTCACTCTCAGATGTTTCCAGCCATAGATTGAGCATCAGCAACTACTCGGTTCACTCTCATTAGTACCAAGCCGTTGCCTGAGCACCGGTAGATACTAGTTTCACACTTGGTGGTTCCGAGCCGTTCCCTAAGCATCGACAACAGCTCGATTCACTCTCGGTGGTTCCAAGCCGTTACCTGAGCACCTACTGCTCTTCCGAGCGATAGGGTTCACTCTCGGCTATTCTGAGCTATTACCTGAGCACGGGCAATGACTTGATTAACTCACGGTGTTTCCGAGACATTCCCAGAGCACTAGCAGTGACTTGGTTAAATCATGGCAATTCCCAGCTGTTGCTTGAGCATCGACAATGACATGGTTCACTCTTGGTGATTCCCTACCAATTCCTCAGCACCGGTAGCGACTTCATTCACTATCGACAGTATGGAGTCGTTGCTTGAGCACCAGCAACGACTTGATTCACTTTCGGTTGTTCCATGTTGTTGCCTTAGCATCGAAAGCTACTTGGTTCACTCTCAACTGTTCCGAGCCGTTTCCTGAGCACTGGCAACGACTCGGTTCAGTCTTGACAGTTTCGAGAGGTTGCTTGAGCATTGGCGGAACCTCGGTTCCTTCCTGGCAGTTCCAAGCCATTGATTGAGCACCGATAATGACTCGGTTCACTCTTAGTGGTTTTGAGCCATTGCCTAAGCATCGGTAGCTACTAGGTTCACTCTCAATGGTTCCGAGCCATTGCTTGCACACCGACAACGACTCGACTCACTCTCGATGGTTCCTTGCCGATGCATGAGCACCGGCAGCAACTCGATTCACTCTCAGCAGTTCTGAACCATTTCCAAAGCATCGGTAATGACTCGGTTCACTCTTCGCGGTACCGAGTCGATGGCTGAGCACCGATAGCAACTCGGTAGACTCTTCATTGTTCTGAGCCGTTGCACGAGCACCGGCAACGACTCGCTTCACTTTCGGCAATTCCAAGTCGTTGTTTAAGCACTGTCAGCGAATCGGTTCACTTTTCGCGATTTCGGGCTGTTGCATGAGCACCAACAATGACTTGGTTCACTCTCGAATGTTCCAAGCCATTGCTTGAGCATTGGAAGCAACTCGGTTCACTCTCGGCGGTTCCGAGCCGTTGCTTGAACACTGACAATGACTCGGTTCACTCTCGGCAATTTCGAGCCATTTCTTGAGCACTGGTAGTGACCCAGTTCACTCTCGGTAGTTCCGAGCCATTGCTTGAGCACTAGCAATGACACGGTTCACTCTTGATAGTTCCAAGCCATTGCCTGAGCATTGGGAGCGACTCAGTTCACTCTCGTTCCAAGCCATTGCATGAGCACCAGCAGTGACTCGATTCACTCTAGATGGTTCTGAGCCATTGCCTGAGCGCTGGCAATGACTCGGTTCACTCTTAGTGGTTCCGAGCCGTTGCTTGAGCACTGGCAACGACATGATTCACTCTCAGCGGTTCCAAGACATTGCCTGAGCACCAGCAGCTACTCGGTTCACACACTGCGGTTCTGAGCCATTGCCTAAGCACCGGCAATGACACAGTTCACTCTCGGCAGTTCCTAGCCATTTCCACTGCACCGACAGTGACTTGGTTCACTCTCAGTGGTTTCGAGCCATTGCCTGAGCACCAACAATGACTCGGTTCACTGTTGGTGGATTTTAGCCATTGCCTGAGCACTAACAACGACTCAGTTCACTTTCGACAGTTCTGAGCCTTTCATTGAGCACTGACAACGACTTGATTCACTCTCAGTGTTTCCGAGCCATTGCCTGAGCATCGGCAGCTACTAGGTTCACTCTCGACGGTTCTTAGTTGTTTCCAGAGCACCAACAATGACTCAGTTCATTGTCGGTAGTTCTAAGCCATTGCTTGAGCATTGGCAGTGACTCGTTTCACTCTTGGTGGTTCCGAGCCGTTGGCTGAGCACTGGTAGTGACTCGATTTACTCTCTGCTATTCCGAGTTGTTGCTCGAGCACTAGCTATGACTCAGTTCACTTTTGGCGGTTTCGAGCCATTGCTTGAGCACTAGCAGCGACTCCATTCACTCTAAGTGGTTCCAAGACGTTGCCTAAGCGCCGACAACGACTCGGTTCACTCTCGATGGTTTCAAGCCATTGCCTTATCACTGGCAGCGACTCGATTGACTCTCGATAATTCCAAGCCGTTGCTTGAGCATGGGCGACGACTTGGTTCACTCTCGGTGGTTCCGAGGCATTGCCTAAGCACTGGTAGCTACTAGGTTCACTCTCAACGGTTCCGAGCAATTGCCTGAGCACCGGCAACAACTCAATTCACTATCGGCGGTTTTGAGCCATTTCCTGAGCACCAATAGTAACTCGATTCACTCTTAGTGGTTCCGAGCCGTTGCTTGAACACTGGCAACGACTCGGTTCACTCTTGGTGGTTCTAAGCCTTTGCCTGAGCACCGGCAGCGATTCAGTTTACTTTTGGATGTACCAAGCTGTTGCATAAGCACCGGCAATGACTCGGTTCACTCTCGGCAATTCCGAGCCGATGCTTCGACACTGCCAGCGACTCGGTTCGCTCATAGCATTTCCCAGCCATTGCTTGAGCACCGTCAATGACTCGATTCACTCTTGGTGATTCCTAGCCATTTCTTGAGCACTACAAATGACTCGGTTCACTCTTCGTGGTTCCCAACCATTTCTTGAGCATCGGCAACGACTTAGTTCACACTTGGCAGTTTTGAGGCGTTGCTAAGCACTAGTAGTGACTCGTTTCACTCTAGGCAGTTCCAAGCCATTGCTTGAGCACTGGCAACGACTTGGTTCACTCTCGATGGTTCTGAGCCCTTCCCTAAGCACTGGTAGCTACTAGGTTCACTCTTAGCGGTTCCGAGCCACTGTCTGAGCACCGGCAACGACTCGGTTCACTCTCAGTGATTCCGAGCCATTGCTTGAGCACCAACAATGACTCGGTTCACTCTTGGCGGTTCCAAGCCATTGCCTGAGCACCGACAGCGACTCGGTTCACTCTCGACTGTTCCAAGCTATTGCCTAAGCACCGGTAATGACTCAGTTCACTCTTGGCGGTTTCGAGCCGTTGCCTAAGCACTGGCAGGGACTCGGTTCACTCTTGGTGGTTCCCAACCAATGCCTAAGCACCAAAAACGACTTGGTTCACTCTTGATGGTTTCCATCTATTTCTTGAGCACCAGCAATGACTCGATTCACTCTTGGCAGTTTCAAGTTGTTGGTTGAGCACTGGTAGTGACTTGGTTCACTCTCGGCAATTCTGAGCCGTTGCTTGAGCACTAGTGACAACGTGTTTCACTCTCAGTGGTTTCGAGCCATTGCCTAAGCACTGGTAGCAACTAGGTTCACTCTCGGCGGTTTCGAGCCATTGCTTGAGCACCAGCAATGACTCGATTCACTATCGATGGTTCTGAGCCATTGCTTAAGCACCGGTAACAACTCGGTTCACTCTCGGAGGTTCCGAGCCATTGCATGAGCACCGGCAGAGACTCGGTTCAATCTTGGAGGTTCCAAGCTGTTGCCTAAGCACTAGCAGCGACTCGGTTCACTCTCGACTATTCCAAGCTGTTGCCTTAGCATCGGCAATGACACGGTTCACACTCGGTGGTTCTAAGCCATTGCTTAAGCACTGGAAGCGACTCGGTTCACTACTGGTGTTCCCAGCCATTGCCTTAGCACCGATAGTGACTCAGTTCACTCTTGGTGATTCCAAGCCTTTGCCTAAGCACTAGAAATGTCTCGGTTCACTCTTGGTGGTTCCCAGCTGTTTCATGAGCACTGGCAAAAACTCGATTCACTCTCGGCGGTTTCGAGCCGTTGCCTGAGCACTGGCAGCAACTCAGTTCACTCTTGGCAGTTCTAAGTCGTTGCTTGAGCACTGGCGACGACATGGTTCACTCTCGGTGGTTCCAAGCCATTGCCTAAGCACTAGTACCTACTAGGTTCACTCTCGATTGTTCGGAGCCATTGCCTGAGCACCGACAACGACTCAGTTCACTATCAGCCATTCTGAGCCATTGTTTGAGCACCGGCAGTGACTCGGTTCACTCTCGATGGTTTCAAGCCTTTGCTTGAGCACTGGAAATGACTCGATTCACTATTCACACTTCTAAGTCGTTGCTTGAGTGCCGACAATGACTTAGTTCACTATCGGCTGTTCCAAGCTGTTGCCTAAGCACCAGCAATGACTCAATTCACTCTTGGCGGTTCTAAGCCATTGCTTGAGCACTAGCAGTGACTCGGTTCACTCTTGCCGATTCCAAACCATTGCTTGAGCACCAACATCAACTTAGTTCACTCTTGGCAATTCCCAGCCCTTGCCTGAGCACCAGAAATGACTCGATTCACTCTTGGTGGTTCCCAGTCGTTTCATGAGCATTGGCAACGACTCGGTTCACTCTTGGCGGTTCTCGACCATTGCTTAAGCTCCAGCAACAACTTGGTTTACTCTTGGGAGTTCTCAGCTGTTGCCTGAAAACCGACAATGACTCGGTTCACTATTGGCAGTTTCGAGCCATTGCCTGAGCACCAGGAGTGACTCGATTCACTCTCTACAACTCCAAGCTATTAGCCGAGCACCGGTAATGACTCGATTCACTCTCGGCGGTTCCGAGCCGTTGCCCGAGCTCTGGCAGCGATTCGGTTCAATCGTGGCAGTTCCCAGCCATTGCCTGGGCACAGGTAACGACTTGGTTCACTCTTGGTGGTTCCCAACAGTTGCTTGAGCACCGACATCGACTTGGTTCACTCTTTGCGGTTCTCAGTCGTTGCTTGAGCATCGGTAATGACTCGGTTCACTCTTGGTGATTCCGTACTATTGCCTAAGCACCGCCAATGACTCGGTTCACTCTTGGTGGTTCCCAGTCATTTCGTGAGCATCGGCAACGACTCGGTTCACTCTTGGCGATTCCCGACCATTTCCTGAGCTCTGGCAACAACTTGGTTCACTCTTGGCATTTCCCAGCCGTTGCTTGTGCACCAGCAATGACTCTGTTCACTCTCGGCAGTTTCAAGCCGTTGCCTGAGCACCAGTAGTGACTCGATTCACTCTCTATGGCTCCAAGCTATTGCCCGATTACTGGTAATGACTCGATTCACTCTCGGCGGTTCTGAGCCGTTGCCCGAGCATTGGTAGCGATTCGGTTCACTTGGGGTGGTTCCCAGCCATTTCTTGGGCACCGGTAACAACTTGGTTCACTCTTAGTGGTTCCCAACTGTTGCTTGAGCACCGACATCGACTCAGTTCACTCTTTGCAGTTCCCAGCCATTGCTTGAGCATCGGTAATGACTCGGTTCACTCTTGGTGATTCCCTACTATTGCCTAAGCACCGCCAATGACTCGGTTCACTCTCAACGGTTCCGAGCCGTTGCTTGAGCACCGACAACGTCTTGGTTCACTCTCAACAGTTTCGAGCAGTTGCCTGAGCACTGACAACGACTCGGTTCAATCTTGGTGGTTCCCAGCCATTACATGAGCACTAGCAACGACTCATTTCACTCTTGGTGGTTCCTAGCCATTGCTTGAGCACCGGCAACGAGTCAGTTCACTATTGGTGGTTCCCAGCCATTGCATGTGCACCGGTAATGACTCGGTTCACTCTTTGCATTTCTCGCCTCTGTCTATGCACCGACAGTGGCTAGTTTCTACTCTTTTTCTCCCTTTTCTTGTCATATCTTCCCTTTAGATCCCTGTCCAGACAAGTAGCATCTTGGTTGCCCCTATTTCGGGGCAGTATCCCGAACTTCTTGGACAACGTCCATTAATTGTTGTTTCCTACTGTAAGTCATTTTCACTTGGCCATGTTTCTTTCTTTTGGGCTGGTATCCCGAACTATCTGGGCAATACTCATGGTGCCCGATGGATTCCCCACTCTCCTTGTTCCTTCCCTCTATTTGGGCTGGTAGCCCGAACTACCTGGATGACCTCCGTAACTAGTCAGTTTTCGGTCGACAATCACTACGAGTATTATTTGGCGCTTTTTTTGACAAGTGTGATAACCAATCATGTCCTTTAGGAGTTGATTGGTCGTCAACTTGTCATCCTGCACTTCATGCATCATCTAGTAATGTACATCATAAACTACATGTGTCATTCATTCATCATGCATCATCATACATCAACACACATTATCCAGCACTAGCCGCATTCACCTCAGCATTAACACTAGTATTCAGTGTCAGCTTTCGTCATTAGAATTAGTTTCCATGACTTCAGCTTCGTCTTTGGCATTTTGGGTGGCAAGTCAGGACTTTCGGTGCATTCACTGACTAAGTGGCTTACTACCAGTAGCTAACATTTTCTTGCGGCTTCGGACCGAGTGTCCTTGTCAACCTTGAGCATCGGTCTCGTTTCCATTCGTCTGTTGACCTTGCTCAGGGAGGGGCATCAGTAGGCACCCCAATTTTACAGGATTATGGGTAGGCCTCTCTGGAATGGACTTTTTGTTGCTGGGATCTCAATCACTTTTCCCCAAGACCAACTTGACATCCTAACATAGTTTTATCCATAAAAACTAGCCTAAACCCTAATCCAAAACCCTAAACCTAGCATAACAAACCCCAACCACTTCCCACTCCATCATAACAACCTATAACAACCTTAACCACTTAAACAAACCCTAACCACTTCCCACTCCATCATAACAACCTATAACATCCTTAACCACTTAAACAAACCCTAACCACTACCCACTCCATCATAACAATCCATAACAACCTCTAACTACCTAAAAAATCTCTAACAACTTCCCACTTAATCTAACAAGTCTAACAAACTTTCGTAACAATCCTAACCTCTTCTCTAACCACCTAACCTCCCCCTCCTTTCCCTTAGGCCTCCGGAAGCTTCAACACCTCGATTCGAGCCTTGAATGACCTTCGCAGTCGCCGTCGCCATAAATGACGGCAAGCATGATCGGGACGGGAGTGAGCGGCGCCATTCTTGCTTCTAAGTGGAGGAAAACTCTCCTCTCTGCTCCCTCAACCCTCCTGGAGCCTTGGAACGCCACACCACTTCCTCCAGTTGCCATTCCTTCTCCGGGCCCTTCGCTGGAGTCGCGACACCGGCGATGGAAGTGGGAGGAGTCCTTCGACCGTTGGCTACTAGATCAGAGCCACTAGATCTTCCCCCTTTTCTTCCCACTTGCTCACAGGATGCTTGGATGCTAGATCAGGCATCGGGGGAGCCTAAGATCGCGTCCCAGTCGCCGTCACCGGTGAGATGCGGTCACCGGCAACCGCTGGACTTTCTTTCAAAAGTTTCTTTTAAAAAAACTTTATTTCTTTTCTTTTGCTTGTGTTTATCTCCTTTCATTTTGCATTTAAGCCCCCGCATTAGTTTTTTAATCATTTTAATAATGTTTTGTTTTGTAAAATTGCAGTGTGATCCTTATGATTTCCTTTTAATATTTCCCAGGCTTTAAATTTTGACATAAAACCCACTGATTTCGTTTTCATTCATTATAAGTCCATAATTTGGACATAAAACCCTAAACTTCATTAAAATTGTTTTGAATGCATGATTTTCTGGTACAATTGCAAACCTAACCCTGTAGATTCAAATTTTTACTAAATTTACACTGAATTTCATTTTAAACTCTGAACTTCACTAAATTTTCACTAAATGCATGTTTTTATGGCATATTTGCAAATTAGTCCCTGGAAATTCATGTTTTCATCCATGAGTCCACTAATTTGCTCATTTAATCTTGAATTTCTTCAAAATTACACTAAGCACATGTTTTGCTGGTAAAATTACAGATTCGTCCCTAGGAATCCTAATTTATGCAAAAAATGCACAGTTTTACACATTTAACCCCCAACTTCCTTTAAATTGCATAAAATGTATTTTCTTAAATATTTTTTGTTGATTTAGCCCTAGAATCTCAACCTTTACTCAAGGCATGTAATTTTTTAACAGTGACCCCTGAAAATTTACATATTTCACCCATGCTTTCATTTTGTACATTTTGTTACCCCTTTTTTCATGCATATATTTTCATGCTTATTTTCTTGCATCATGCACGCATTTCAAAACATTTTCAAAATTTGCTTTCCACCTTATTTTCTGAATTTCTTCCGATTTTCATGATTTTGACTTGATTTGGATTTTTATCGCTCGAGGGCATACATTAACCAGCTTGACAATGCTGACATTGATTTGAATGAAGATTATTTTCTCCCATTTGATTTTCATGGATTTCTTAAGTTTCCACTGTTTTGTGTGATGCTTTCTGAATATTTCTGATTTTCTCGATTTTCCTCATCACCCAAGTGTGTACAGTAAAGTGGCATTTTCAATGCCTACATTGTCCCTCAAATTATTTTCATTATTTTTTTCTTTGTATTCATTTCTTCTCTTTGATTTGGCATGTTTTCACATTCATCTTAGGGATGTGCATTCAGAGTAGACAAGCATACACACACAAGATCATTAGCAAGTAGGAAACCTAGAAAGACCGAATTCTTTGGGCGCATGGGAGTGCCTAACACCTTCCCTATGCGTAACAAGTATCCTTACCCTTTCTCTAGCCCGCAAATGGCTACGTGTTACATCCATTAAGCATAGAGCATACATGCATTCATTCGCATTGTTTTCTTGCATTCATATGCTTCTTGGTTTTCCTCACCTTTTCATTAAAAGACTAGGTGACGACTCCTTTTCCTTATCCTTTTCTTATCTTTCTTTGGTGTTTCTTAGTCTAGTCTCCTTCTTTGGATTCACCATCTTCACCGTGACCATATTGGGACTCCTCGTGTGTTTTCACGCACCTTGGAATCATGCAGGGTTCCACCGGCATGGTCACAGAGACATATAGATATTTGCTTGATCTACTCAATTTAGATATTGACTCTTGTCTACTATTGTCATGCTTGCAGGTCACGCTCCATCCTTTTTGACATTATGAGGGGTATGACTGGGCACCTCTCAACTCTGCTATGGAGTTGAGGCAACAACAGACATGGTTTTACTATTTAAAATAGTCTACCTACTACCTGCCCAGATGTGTCCATCACCAGTTCATGGATGAGTTCTACATTTAGCTCCTCCCCTAGCTGACATGTCATCGAAGGCCACCTCCTGTGTTGCTGCCAGACATTCTTCAGCTAAGGCGATTACCACTCGTAGTCGACATACCATTCGAGAGGTCAGATATGTAGAGCATTTAGTGTAATTCCAATGCAATGGAAAGCCATATTTGTTGGAGGAGCTACGGGAAAACTAGTGTGGAATGTCGTTCGATGTTGAGTGGGCAACGGTAAGTTGACTAGCAATTATTCTGTCTTTCTGCAAAATGTATATGATATCTAGTATGCAAACTGACTTTGCAAGGATTCAAGGACAACTTCGTTGCTTTCTATAGAGAAATGGAGTGGCTGAGGTAGCAAAATTTCTTGTTTCTTTATATGCTATCCTTGAATTCTTTCTAACCAAATGTGCTTCAACATGAGCTGTGGTGGAAGGCCATGCTTGAGGTAATTAAATTTATTTTGAAGCAATCAAATTTAAATTATATCATGCCATTCTGTATTAACTTGTTGTTCTCTCTACTTTCAGGGTGGTGGCTAGCAAGAGCCGAACTTTGGAACCAGCGAGGAGCTCTCTATTGAGTTTGAGTTGGAGGACATGTCTACTAATGATTGTCCTAGAGGCACCTCGACTGCTACTACATGTCCCTCTAGAGTCTAGGCTACTTCTGCCACGTCCACCGGCCTGATTGGTAGCAAGCTCGTACCACCACTGTTGCTTCACAAAGGGGAGCCACTGCTAAGGAGGAGGATAGGAGCTTGTGGGAGCACTAGCTGTCACATCCTCACTCTTCTTTTAATATTTTTGTTTAACTTTCTAGCTGTATTTGGACTTGATGGATTGTGTATTATGGATCATACTTGTGTCTAGGGAAAATATTGTTCTACCTTGCCATCCATGTGTATTTTAATGCTTGGAACATTCTAGCTCTCTCTATAGGTGTTTGGAAGTGATGGTGCCAGTTAGGTGACCTAGTTGAAATAACTGAATTGCATTCTGAACTGCAGTCTATTTCACTACCAATTCATGTCGATGCTATTCGCCAGTTGCATCAGTGATGATCGTCCGTGTGA
The DNA here is from genome assembly GCA_024699735.1 of Posidonia australis. Classification (NCBI taxonomy): domain Eukaryota; kingdom Viridiplantae; phylum Streptophyta; class Magnoliopsida; order Alismatales; family Posidoniaceae; genus Posidonia; species Posidonia australis. Next base: position 70,345 of record JAMKQA010001018.1, on the reverse strand, counting down.
TAGCTATGTTGTCTATACATGTCCTTAGTATCCATGGCATATATTCGCCTGTAGTATTCGCTAGGATCTGATTAGAGCCATTGTCACCTACATAGACAATTCTACTCGATGACCCTTTTTTCACCTAACTCCTCCTTCCTATGAAAATTACTATGACCTTCATTTTCAAAGCTCGAAACTCCATCACGCCCAGACCCATTTCTTGCTTCTTTAGCATGTTGGGTGTGGCACAAACCAAGAGGAAATTTCTAGATTTCTCTTCCTCTCGTTGTAGGTGTGGCATGGAGGGAGAATGAAACTACTTTATTGTGGTGGAGATGGTGAGTATGGGTATCCCAACTCTTGCATTTCCTATTTTCTTGTGTTTTACTTCACCATTGCATGAGATGATATGATTTCACATGGCTTTGTGACCATGGTCATGCTAGTGCATTGATTGGACATTCCTCAGACATGGACTGGCAAACTGACAGCTGATGACTAAGAGAAGCCCTAGGTTTGTGGAATCCCTATTAAATTTATGAGCATTGCAAATGTGGAAGTCTCTCAGCACTTCCTGTGTGCTGCTATTTGGTTTTGGAAGCCTGCCTTTCACATGTTCCACTTTGGACAAGTGGAACTGACTCCCACTTTGGAGGAGGTGCGAAGGATTTGCATCTTGTCCAAGCTTCTAGGGCCCACCATATTTATGAGATGAGATGGTTATGCCTTCATCTTGAGCTAGTTGATATGCCTTTTGACCAACAAGTGCGGACACCGACTTCTCTGTACTAACGGGCAGTCCCCCATCATGAGCTATCATACATTGATGAGGTGTCTAAGTAGTGTGCAATTCTAGGCAACGAGTTGTGGCTAGAAGGATTTATTGTTCACTTCTTGGAGGAACTAGTCTTCAGTTATGGCCGGATGACAGTGGCCATTGACGTTGCTGAGATTGCCCTAGCGATAGTAACTCACCAACTTGATTTCTTCTCGATTATCCTAGCTGAGACATATCAGGCTTGGATCAACTGTTGTGCCATTGCTAGCATTTCTATGGTTGTAGGGCCTTGGTGTAGGTAAAATATGATCTATTGCCACTACTTTCTGAATCATTTTCCAAGTACTGACCACTACTTTATCTTGGAACAGGTTTGGCTAGCGGCACACCTTGGGTAGAGGTTTTGCATCCCCAATATTGCCACAATGGGCATTCTTGCACCATCCCTACTATCCATGAAACATATGAGAAGTTGAAGAAGCTGACCGAGGACAGGGTGACTTGGCGCATCGTCCCATATTCTCTGAGCCATTTGTGATTTTCTTAAATGACAGTGACATGAGGCTGATCATCTTGCCAGGGCTTACCAGGGGTGTGGAGTACAACCCAATCCACGTGATGTCTCAATTCCACTATTGTCAAGATTTCTTTGCCCAGACTTTGATGGTGGACAGCTTTCAGCTATACCCCCTTAGCTCATCTAATATGATTATAAGGTTGTCTCGGTTGTTGTATTGCTGTATTCTTTCCAATAGGATTGCCATTATGGAGGGCGACGAGTATAGTTCTGAGTACATGCCCGAGATCGAGGAGACATGGCCTATCCATAAGATTGCACCTGATCGTCCTCTACTCCCTAAGGCTAGTAGTTCCAAGAGAGCAAGGAACGACTCGGATGATTGAGATATATCTAATTGCTCTGCTTTCCGTTGGAAGGGTACTTCTTGAACTCTAGTTATGTATAAGTGTGTTCAGTACAACTATTATGCCATATGAATGCATTACATATTTCTTCTCGATTGTTTATGCCCATGTGATGGCCATGGATTGATTTTTGAATAAGCAAGCCTAATGGACTATCTATTTTTCTACAGATTCTACGGATCACATCAGGAAATTGCACAACTCTCATCCACTAATGGTATCTGCCTTGAACATCTACTACTATTATTTGTTCTGAACATCTGCTATGATCTCCATTATTGACATTTTCTTTGAACATCCACTGATTATTGGCACTGGCTATATTAGCTAGTCAGACATCAATGGGACTCAACTATAATCAGAAGCCACTTTAGGGTCCCACAGAGCATTCCATCTAACACTAGATGTACCACTACTCTAGTTCTTCTGCTATAATTCTGTCAAATAGCTTCTTCTATAACAAGCACTTTTTGAACAACAATCTGATTGTCTTGGTTTTCTGAGGTGCCACCTAGGATTAGCAGCTGATTAGTAGCTAAGCTTTGTGATTCCCTTGTGTAAACACCTCGGTTTTTGTAGAAAATCACCAATAGTCTCTAGAAAGGGGCGTAATGTTGTAGTGGTGCACTACAATGAAGAATGAATCAGTCACTCTCCATTAGAGCCAATTAAACACTCTAAAATAGCACAAACATTCAAAACACCATTTACCACAACCCACAGCCTCCATGTGGTCACATGTGCATTCAAAAGTGTGATTTCAAGGCAAGCATTATGAGTAGCTAATTGTGATGAATACTCTACATAGAATTATCCAGTGGACATTGGTGCGAATAGCCAATGATGTGCCCTATTTTAGATTATTGTAGTTGACAAACTCAGTGGACACTCCATTGCTTGGGACCACTTAATTCTACCTCGTCATTGGCTCACATGGATCTGGGAATATTCCACGATCTTCAAAGACCATCCTACCCCCATTTAAACATTGACAACCCAATCAAATCAGCTAGAATTGAATCCCAGTCACTCAACTCAGATCGTTAGCCATCAACGGATGTCGTTGAGATCTCCCCCTATATATCATCCTCGACTCCAATGAGAGTAGCATGTTGGAAAACTCTCTTGAAACCTTTTGCAAATTCTTGACCTGCAGCTCCCTGAATCGTCAAGTGCCCTGAGAACCCATCTATAGCCACCCACAGCAACTAGCCTCAAACTAGCCCACCATAGCAACTCGTCAAAGTCAAGACGATCCCCTTCTAAGCTGCACCGTTCTCCATTCACCAACATCTAGAGTGAGTGAGAGAACCATTCCTCTTGTCGCCAACTAAGTCCATAGCCAGACACTGGCAAGCATTGACAAAATAGAGCAGCTCTAGCCTATGGTCATGACGATTCACGATCATCACCCATAGGTAAGCCCTCTGAGTAGCCTTTCTAGTTTATTCGATTCTTGAGCTTCGCCTGCCTTTGTCTATTCTCTTTGATTTTTACCATCATTTTCTGTTTGATTTCTGTTCCTTGTCTGACTAGCTTCACTACATCAGTGGCGCACCTTTGCTTTAGAGCGTGGCTTTAGCCATTGAGCTCAAATCTCGTGCATTGCAACATCCTCATCCACCCTTGTTGATGAGATCATGTCATCCTTTAGCTCTCAGGTAGCTAGCCATCCTACCCATGTTGGACCAATGATGAACTCACTGAGATCGGTGAGACGAGCCATGTTTTGATTTCCATCAACCTGCATTGCATTTGCATCTTCTCCCAGGAGCTTCTTCCTCTATCACCTCAATGATTCTGAATAGAGCTCGTCACCCTCTATCATGGCCGAAGAGTTGACTCTAGTTTGAACTCCAGTGAGCTCGGTTGGTGGTAGAATCCAGAAGACCATTGCATGGTTTGTTTGCTTTGCTGAGTTCCTATTACCATGCTCTTGCTTATTGGATGTTCCATTGGTTTATTTCATCGTGTTATCGATCATAATTGGGAGATGACGTTCACCGTCATAAATTATAAAATGTTAGGCATGATTTGCTAGCAATTCATATTAGTGCACATCCTAAGCAGGTGTAACTAGCACATCAACCTAGTAGAAATATGTGGCACAATTTACCAGAGATTTAGACAGTTTACAAAGAAATTATTGATTCCCCTATTTCATTCTTATTCAATTTCCTAGATTTTGTATTGTTTCCACAACATGTTTTCTTACATCCTAACTTGACATCTTGCATCCCACCTTAGGGGGCACATTATTTTGGCGTCATTCGCCTACATTAGACATTTTACGAGCGATTAACTAAGAAAGATCAATTTTCGGGTGTGTTGGGGTGCATAACACCTTTTCCATGTATAACAGGAGTCTTTACCCTTTCTTTGGTATGCAATGACCAAAATGATACATCCATTGGCATGGATTCATGTTTATTGCATATATCTCCTAGTTTTATTGCACTTTTATTTTCTTTCGGTTTTCCTCATCTCCTGATTTAATATACTAGGTGGTGACTTCATTTTCTTTCCTTATCCTCTTTTTTGGTGTTTCCAAGTCGAGTATCCTTCGTCAGATTCACCATTCTCGTCATGACTCTATCGGGATTCTTGTGCGCCCCCTCCCACTAAGGGTCGGTTCTGGCATGGTCATAGGAACTGACGACTCTACTAGAGATATTAGAGTCTAGCTTTTATTTGGTTTCTTGCTTGTCTCGTCTTCTGATTTGCTCATTTGTGTGATTTGATTTAGCCTTGTTTGCCACTTTTGCATGGTTTTGCTTCATTTCTTGTGATACATGTCTTATGATTTGTGGGTGTTTCTTTTGCACACTAATTCATGCCACCACACATGCACATATTTGCCATGGTCATGCCTTTTGCATGTTTTTGTTTGTCCCTTGTTTGTTTTCTTCTATGTTTCTTACCATGCCTAGGAGAGTAGAGATTTGATTGCCTCCTCCTAGTTTAAACTAAAAGATGCAAACGCAGATAACTAATAATAAGGCAAAACTAGGGACAAATCCACACTATTCCCATTGTTTCATAACACACAAGTGAAAGACACAAAGCATGCTTGCGTGATTGGTCATATAGGTGCATGCATCTTCTCCTCTCCAGAGTCCACCTTTTAGTCTGAGAAGGGCAATTATGGTAACCTGTTATATGGCTTTGGCGTGGGACGTGTTGTTAGTTTGTCCCCCTTGCTTGGGATCGTATCGGTGCTAGTAGAGGGTACAACTCCTAACTACTATAGGAGACGAGGCCCCCAATGCACCACCCATTCACTGCCTGTGCTTTGGCAAGGATTTAGGATGGGGACCTATATTTTCTACCCCTAGTCAAAGACCTCAAAACCTTGTGAGAATCTGATGTAGCTAGCCATTTAGGACACACTTAGATGGTGAGAGAGTGTATCATAGTCACATTCATATGTGTGCATGCCATTCATGCCACCCTAATAACATCTGCATGGTGTCTTTTCTTGTTGTCCTATTGATTCTAACACTCATTTTTTGTGGTCACTTCCATAGGTCTTTGCACGAGTTCCTTAGCCAAAGCCTGCGTGTTCTTTTTGCTGGTTTCCCCACCTATAGCACTTTCACGACCACCTCTTTCTCGAGTTTTTCAACCAACTTTTTCATCGATTCCACTTTTGATCCCGGCCATCGATACTACTGCCGATGGGTCTCCAACCGTGTAGGCCAAGCATCTTTTGGCCCTTGCCCTGAAGCTGCAGGACATGGCCCACACTTTGGATCCTACCATAATGCCATATGTTACTCCTATTCCTGAAGGTCCTCCGTAACTTGCTCCTACCCTTCAGGTTGCACCCATCACACCACCACCTTTGCCATCGCCATAGCTCTTTACAATGTCAACATTGATATCATCGACTCTTCCTTCTGTTCCACCACAACATTACTCACAACATGCAACTCCTACTCCCGATGGCCAGCCTTTTGGGCTAGTAGGAGCACAACATCCCATAAGTTCATTGCCTGGGGTCGTACTAGTGCAATTGTAGCTGCTCCTACATTCAACACCACTCATTGCACAGCATACCCACTATCCCTTTTTCATGCATCAGACACAGGTTCCTTCATAGATACCACAGCACCCAACACTAATGCACAGGTACATCGCCCATCCCACCATTACACCATGTGGTGAGAAGGTGGATCTAGAGCAGCCCCTTGTTATGACCCACACAGTGTACGTTGGACCCACCCCAGCTACACCTTCTCTGATAGTAGTGACCTAGGATGCTCTCCTCACCAAAGTGAGCAATCTGGAAAGAGCACTAAGTGTAGTGTAGGGTCAAGACTGCTAGCCTTACCATTTTTGGGACCTCTACTACTTCCCAAAGGCTACTCTCCCACCTAACTTCTACATCTTAGACTTCAAAAAGTACAACAGTAAAGGTTGCCCCATTTCTCATTTAAGGGCATACTAGGAGACCTCGCTCAGCTTCAAGTTGATGAAAGGTTACTCATCTATTTGTTCCATAAAAGTCTCACAGGTCTTGACCTAAATTGGTTCACCTCTTTGGACATAGCCCTGGTGAAGACCTAGAATAACATTTGGGGAGTATGTCAGCATGATAGACCTTTCATGAGGAGTTTATCGAGATAATCATCAGTGGAGCACAACCAACCATATGGGATTTGCTTAGCATTTAGCCAATCGCAACATTTGCATCTCTAATTTGAGCTAGCATTCGTGTGGACAGCTTACTATGTAGCAACAGCTTTCTTGCCCTCACTGTATTTGCAAAATAGGCCACTATGCCCAGCCGAAATGTTGTCACTAGCAACAACAACAACGATGGCTCCAATGCCAAACGGAGGGATCTATCGAAGAACTCTATGGCATATATTGGATCCAGGACTATGCTTGTTATTGTGGTGAGCCCACTTGCTCAGAATTAGGTAGTGTACACCCCAGTACGTAGGACACCCTGCACCTCACATATCACCACCACTGCTGAGCTAGTGTATCCTCTTGCATTAGCAAGGCAAGGACAACATCAAGGGTAGATATGGCCTCATTGTCTCGAGCAAGACTTCATTCCACTAGTCAAGCCTTTGAATGCTGCTCTCCCTAATGTCGCATCATTGCTGAGGCTTCTGGATGTTCATTTACAACCGAATCCACTTTCGCCATGTTATAAAGCGAACTTACATTGTAGTTTCCAAAGAGTTGCGGGTCATTCTACGGACAACTACTTCACACTCTAGAATGCTATTTAGGACAAGATTGGCTGGAAGGTCATTATCATTAATACCTAGGAGGCTGAGTCTTCACCAGCCTCACTAGCAGTACTAGCACTAGTACCTACACATCCTAGTGTAGTTAGTCATCCTTTGCCTAAGCATTCAAGCTCAAGAGTTCTTGAAACTTTGGGAATTCACTCTAACTTTCATGCCAGGTCTGTTTCTTCTCCCTCAAACCCTTCTATTTTGATTCACCATGTTTCTGTGCCTTTTCCATATCAGCTTTACCAATCTTTCTTGGAAGTTCCAGTTCCGCGATTAACATGATCCTATTAACTACCAAGCTGGGTCGCGTGGCTATGCAACTCACCTTGCAATCTACTCCACCTGTTTGTTTGCTAGCAAGGCCTAAGCCAGAATCCACCCAGTCAACCCCAACATCAACTTCTCTCACAGCATCCTCCATCACACTAACTATGCCCCAACTAGAGCTAGATGCCCACACTCTAGTAGTCATTAACTTGACTCGAGACATCCATTGTGTACCCTATAGTTATGCCATAGAAGTGTGCGTGGAGGTTATGAAATTGGGTAGGGTGTACAAGCCTTCGGTCCTAGCACCCAATCCAAACTACCTGACAACCTTACCATAGCAGCTAGCGAGCCAACCCTTTAAGCTAGCCACAAAAGAAATTCCACCCATGCCCACCACCATCAATAAAAAAGACTAGCCAACAGTCAAGATAACAACCTACTTGAAGAAGGATAAGGCCAATATAACTATTTAGGACATAATTCATACCTCCAACGAACAACGAGAGGCATTTCTCATAGTCTTCCAAATAGCCCATGTTTCTCCTACAATAGAACCCATAGTCCTAGAAAACATGGTGCGCATGATCACATTGTCATAGGTAATCTCCTTCCCTACCCTCAAGTTACCCCTAGTAGGGACTAATCACAATCAACCCCTCGTCATCACTGTACAGTATGGAGGTTTCGGCATTCCTCTTACGCTAGTTGATAATGGTGCCAGCCTTAATGTCTACCCCTTGTGAACTACAAGCCAGCTCAGATTCCAGTCTAAAGACATTACTCCAATGTTAAAAGGAATGACAGCTTTCGATAATACTCATCATGATGCATTGGATATTTTTCTTATTCCCTTAGTAGTTGGACCAACTCAGTTTGACGTAGACTTTTACATTGTTGATCATGACCCCTTTTTTAATCTTCTACATATGCACCCTTTGCTCCACAAGCATCAAGTAATCCCTTAAACACTACATAGTATGATGAAGTTCAGTTGGGACAACGACATTGTCATTGTAATGGTAGAAAACATTGAGAAGGAAAGAGTTGAGGTTGTCTCATCCATTTCCCTGCAAACTCTCTACTTTGATCCGAAGCCTTCTGTTGTTCTCTACCGAGTTAATCGCTTTGAGTCAGTTAACTTCATTCCCATTGTCGAATGTACTAGCCTCCTAGCCATTCATGGTAACCCTTTTGCGATGGTTGAGAACCTTTGTCGTAGATGGGGGTATCAAGAAAGAGCACCTCTCAGGCACTACGGCCAGGGGCTCACCAAGCCCATCACAACAGAAGAGAGAAGGGAGTATAAAGGACTCGATTATGAATGGCAGCCTTAAGATGGATTTTAGCACAATCGTAAGTCTAAGAAGCTCTTTATTCCACTGAATTTGTCAAACTTTATCAATGCAGGCTTCCTGGAACCCTACCAGAGTTATATTGTTGCATAAACCGTGCCACCACAACATGAGTTATTTAGTGGACCCAAGTGGGTTTGTATAGAGGACTATTATCCGAAGGATGATCACTCAGATGAAGAACGTTTAGAGAAGGCAGTCTAGAGACTGTTGGCTCTAACAGGGATAGTTAGACATACACTACCATCTATAGATTCAACAGTAGATTGCTCTACAGCTTTTGCCGTAGCTTTAACAATGGCAGTTCCATTTTCAGCCCTTTCAGTCTCTTAGTTAGTGGACACAGAAGTTTTCGGTCAGTACACAATCTAAATAGCACTACCCTTAGGGACATTTGCGGGATCAACAGTTTCCATACCACCATTAGCTTCGTTAGAGGTGCAGCTAGTTGTGTTAACTACTCCCAAAGCCTAGCTAGCATCTCCAACAGCATCAATGGTACCTCTGGCACATCGTCCATTTGCCTCAATAGGTTTGATTTCGTCGTGATCCTGCACAGCACCATATACAAGTGTGGCCATGCCGGTGGAACCCTGCACGACTCTCCCCTATTGGGTGCATGGAAACACACGAGGAGACCCAATATGGTCATGGCAAAGATGGTGAATCCAAATAAGAAGACTAGACTCAAAAACACAAAGGAAAGATAAGAAAGGATAAGGAAAGGAGTCGCCACCTAGTCTTTTAATGGAAAGACGAGAAAAACCAAACACACAAGAAAACTAAGAAGCAAACGGGATGCAGAAAACATGTGTGCTCCGTACCTAAAGGATAAAATGCACAAATGAATGCAGGCCAGAGAAAGGGTAAGGATTCTAGTTACGCATGGGGAAGGGGTTAGGCACCCCCATGCGCCCGAGAAAACTCGGTCTTTCTAGGTTTCCTACCTGTCAAGGGTCTACTAAATATGTGCTTGCTTACTCTAAATGCGTATGCTAATGATGACTAGAAAACATGCCAAATCAAAGAGAAAAATGACACAAAGGGAAAAAGTTAATCCGAGGGTCAAATGTAGGCATTAAGAATGCCACTTTACTGTACACCCTTGGGCGATGAGGAAAATCGTGAAAGTCGAGAAATTCTCGGAAAGCATCTCGCAAATCAGCGAAAATTTGGATAATCTGAGAAAATCAAATTTGGGAAAATAATCCTCTTTTCGGGACCATGTCGGCTTTGTTAAGCCTTTTACTGTACGCCCTCGAGCGATGGAAAGCCAAATCAAATCTAAAGATGCGAAAGAATCTAGGAGACGGCCAGAAAACCAAGCTCGAAAAGAGTTGGAAAAGCATGCACAAAGTAAAGAAGAAAAGGCAAGAAAATTGCATGAAAAAGTGCGACAAAATGTGCAAAATGCATGTGTGAGTGTAAAAATAAGAATTCTAGGGGCCTTTGCACAAAAACCCAAATTCTGAAATAAAACTGAGATTCTGAAGCCCAAATCATCAAAAATACATTAGAAAATACATTCTATGAAATTATGAAGAAACCTAAGGTCAAATGTGCAAATATGTGCATTTCTAGCCAAATTGATGTTTCCTAGGGGTTAAAATGCAATTCTGCCATTAAAACATGCATTAAAGCAATTCAGTGGAAATTCAGGGTAAAATATGCAAGAAAAAGATTCATGAAAGTTTCAGGGGCAAAACAGTAAATTTACCCTAGAAAATAGGCATTCAGTGTGAAATTTGTAAAGTGTGGGGGCTAAAATGCAATTTAACCAAAAAACACTACATTCAGAAGAGTTTCTGTGAAGTTTAGGGTTTTAAATGCAATTTATTCAGCAAAATATGCATTCAAAATGATTTTCAATAAAGTTCATGGTCTAAAATGCAATTTAACCAACAAAATATGCATTCAGAATGATTTTCAATAAAGTTCAGGGTCTAAAATGCAAAGACATTAGATTAATATGCATAAAAAAGATACTCTGGAGGTTTTTGTTAAACTTTTAAACCTGGGAAACATTATTTTGAATAATCAGGGGGCATAATGCAATATTTTCAATTAAAACTTTATTCAAACGATTTATGAAAAATGATTCAGGACCTAAATGTAAGAAAAGGATATATTTGCAATAATGAAAAGGACCTAAGTGTAAGAAAAGGACCTATTTGTAATAAAAAAAAGGACCTACACTCAACAGACAGAAAGTTTCAGAATTTTATTAAAAAAAAAGTTTTAAATTGTTTTTTAAAAGAAAAGGCAGCGGCGGCCGCCGACGACAGAGCTTCGCCATCAACGACTGTCGGAGAGGTCATTGAAAGCTACCCTGTGGTCTGATCTAAGATCAGAGCCCATGGGAAGCAAGAAGAGGAAGAGGGGAGAAGATCCAACGGCTTGGATCGAGGTTCCAACTGTAGGAGTGGACCTCCCACCTACCTCGCCATTGAGGCACTCCGGTGACGGCGTCAGGGAAGAAGGGAGACTGTTGGAGCTCGACGCGGTAATCCGGAGGTCGTAGAGGTTTCGTGGCATCGATAGGAGCCTTTTTCTTCTTCTAGAAGCGAGTATGGTGGATGATGACGCGGAAAGGAGCTCAGCTTGCCGTCAATGTCTTTACCTCTAGCGAGTGAGGTCACAGACGTGTTCCAGAGGTCGTGGCTTGGATCTAAAGGATTTGGAGTACTATGGGCATGCCATGGAAACTTTTTGGAGGATCGGAGCGGCGCAGAGTCGCTGGAGGCGTGCATTCCTGTTCTGGCTCCGATCATCTTCTCTGGCGACAGCGGAACGTCACGATTCTAGCGATCCTGTGGTGGAGACCTTCGCAGCGATTGGAATGGGAATTGGAAAGGCGGAAAAGCAAGAGGTAGGCTAGGAGAGGTAGACTAGGGTTCTAGGACCACGGACAGGCCTTGGACCAGCACCCCCACCTATATCACCGGAAAACAGTGACGGCGAGGTCTAGGGAGCAATTTCGACCAAACGAGGTCTCTGGCTTGATTGGAAACGATCCAGAAAGACTAAGGAAACTCTAGGAAACTAAATTCAAAGCTAAATGAGGTTGAAGGAAGGCGTACTTGGCCTAATGACGCGCGTCTCCTCCGTAGCTCGCCGGAAGTGGCCTGAATTCTCCACTTCTCACATCTACGAGCCCCTCTCTCTTTTTGGAATTCTCCCTCGCTCTGGAATTCTCTGTTTTTCTCTCCCGAAAAAAAGACCTTTAAACCTCTGTCTCTGCTGCTCCTTTTATAGGTGGAAAACTTTCGACGACCCACTGTAACATCCCACTCACTCTCTAACAGACCTAACAGCCTAACTACCTAACTACCTCACTAACGAACTAACCACTCCCCTATTGGACTAACAGCCCCAACTGCTGTCTCCAAGCTGTCTCCTTGCTCGCTGACAGAGATCAACGATGGCTCCTATTCATCTGGCGGCTCTGGTTCGTGGAGAGCTCAAGCTGAAGGAGTATGGCTGCTGGTCAGTGAGCATGGATGAGTGGCTTAGTGGCTGGTTCATGTGGTGTTGGCTCGAATTAGTAAAGGAAAAAGATGGGTTTATATGGTGAAGGAAAAAAAATGTAAATGGAGAGGAGGAGATGGGTTGCTTGGTTGGAAAAGAAGAAAATGGGCTGCATTCTTGCATTGTTGCATTGTGGGCCTCATGGGCCTTCATGAGCCTAATTAGGCTTGATGGACCTAAGTAGGCTTCCATGGGCCTAAATGGGCCTAAGTGGGCCTAATTGGGCTTAATGGGCCTTAGGTGAATTGCTTGGGCTTAATGGAATTAAATGGGTCTTCATGGGCTTTAGTTGGCCTTGATGAGCTTTGGAGGGCTTAATGGGCTTTGCGCATGTCCAGTGCGGCTGCATGGTGCACCTGAGAGGTGTGCCTGTCTGGTGCGCCAGATAGGTGCACCAATGAAGTGCGCCTGTCTGGTGCGCCAGACAGGTGCGCTAGAGAGGTGCGCCTGCATGGCCCTGGATCACAGCTCAGACCATTTACTGTGGGTTTGGCGTTCCTTGTCTTTGGGACTAAACCATGGTTTGAGTTCATTTGTGATTAAATGCCCAGGTATCACAATTCCAGCCTATAGACCTACAAAACTGGGGTGTCTACAACATATCTCGTTGGAAGGCGCACCAATAAGCACGACCTTGCAACCATCGATCTGCTCGATACAATTGATGGTTGCATGTGTTCAACTCCACATCTAGTAGGCACACTCTCCAGCACTTGTTCCTCAATCCCTGATGCAGTTAATGGCACAAAGCACCATCAAAAGCGAAGAAACCTTGGAGCAAGAAGTGCATGAGACCAACAGTGCATACTTTGTGGACCTCACCTATGATATGGTGGAAGGGGACACAATAGAAGCACAAGTTATTAGTATGCATGTTAATCTTGAGATCTTGTTTCAAGAATAGCTAGCAGTGTTGGCCGAGGATGTAGAGGAAGAGCTCAGGCAAACAAGGGGAAAGGGAATAGTTATAGAGCTCGAGATGACCAAGGCAAATCAACAGGACCAATCCTCCATCATGGTCCTTGAGGGGACAAAACTAGCACAAGCTAGACTAGGAGAGTTAATCTCTAATCAGTCACGAGGTTGGTTTAGATGGTACTACCAATTTAAGCCTCACAACAATTGTGAGGATAAAAAAGAAAAAGATCTTGAGTTAGGCTTAGGAGAGTATACAAGTGGCAACAGTCTCATCAGTCAACCAAAAGATAGTTGCTCTTCCATAGCATCCAGTGTATATACCACCCAGAGAATTGAGGAAGTTGAGAGCTTCCAAGGACATAATAAAGCTGTAGAAGAATTAGAGTGGACAGAACCATGAATAAAGGTAGATACACCTACAAGAACATTAAAGTGAGTGTGACCATCTTGAAGCATCGCTAAAGGGAAGAATCAAGGCACATATTTTCCTTCGAGATTACAGATCCATCCTTCCAGCAGTAAATTATATCAGAGTTCATTACAGATGAACAGGAAGATGTTGCAGGCATAGAGAAAAATGATGACACGCCATTAGATTTCCATCTTCATGATAATGACCTGGAGGGGCTGAATCTACATGTAGAAGAAGAGACGCAATTGGTCAATATAGGCATGCCAGATGATGTCAAGGAAGTACACATCAATGCTAGATTGACACGCCAGGCCAAGGTAGAGTTCATAGAACTCCTTCGGGAGTTCGTCAACATTGTTGCTTGGAGATATGACGACATGATCGGCCTTGATGTTGAGGTGATAGTGCACACATTGCCCCTCAAGCCCAATGCTAAGCCAGTCAAATAGAAGCTCAGAAGATGGTGACCATAGTGGTTGTTGAAAGTCGAAGAGGAAACATGAAACAACACAAGGTCAACTTTGTAAAAGTCGTCCTTTATAAAGAATAGTTCACCAATGTCGTGCTAGTGCCAAAGAAAGACGAATGGGTCCGCATGTGTATTGATTACAAAGATTTGAACAAAGTGAGTTCGAAGGATGATTTTCCATTATCAAATATTGATGTCCTAGTCGACAACACACAGGGCATAAAATGCTTATAACTCATGGATAGTTTCACAAGATATAATCAAATCAAAATGGTAGAAGAAGACATGGATAAGACATGGAGAAGACATTTTTCATTACCCCATGGGGGGTCTTCTACTATTGAGTCATGCCATTTGGACTCAAGAATGCTGGCATCACTTATCAGAGGGCGATGATGGCATTGTTTCATGACCTCATGTACCAAGAGATCGAGGTGTACGTGGATGATATGATCACCAAGTCTAGAGAGCTTGAGGATCATCACCCTTGCTTGAGAAAGCTATTTGATCACCTGCGGAAATACAAGCTCCATCTTAACCCTAGCAATTGTGTATTCGACGTATCATTAGGAAAGCTCCTTGGATATATCATCAGCCAAAGGATAATTGAGCTAGATCCCAACAAAGCCCACGCTATCATTGAAAGCCTCTCCCTACAATGGAGAAAGAAGTCTGAGCCCTGCTAGGGTGTTTGCAATACATCAATAGATTCATTGCCTAGCTCACTCCAACATGTGAGCCAATCTTCAAGCTCCTAAGGAAGAATGCACAAATCAACTGGAGTGAGAAATGTCAGGAGGAGTTTGAAAAGATCAAGCAACTCTTAGCCCCTCCAACACTGTGGCGTCCCTTGTTATTTTATCTGTCAGTCACATAGCATTGGATGCGAGCAGTCCTTTGCCAACACAATGAGTTAGGTCATAAGGAAAAAGCCATCTATTATCTGAGCAAGAAATTTAAATATTGCGATGCCAAGTACAACACTATTAAGAAAGCCTATCTATCCCTTGTCTAATTCACGCGATGCCTTGGCCACTATATGATGGCGTATCCCGTCCTACTTTTGTGTCGTCATTATCCTATGAAGTAATTGTTCCAGAAACCGGCACTAGTGGGTAGATGTGTCAAGTGACAGGTTTTGTTGTCTCAATACAACATTACTTTTGTCACATAGAAATCTATGCCCTTCAGAGGATATGGGTTTCCCAAGCGTTTACTTTGACTCCGCTCCAAGATGAGTCGTAGGGATAGAGCTACTCTACCTACCTCTCTCTCTAAGGCTGACCTCTATCTATGCCTTCTATCTTCATTTTTTCTTTTATGCCTTTTCGAAGGTGTATTTTCATGACTCACACTCACTCTCACCCTAGCATTTATCTCTCCCTCTAGAGGTATAGGTTCCTTGGGTGGTTTGGATTCTTTGTCCAGATCACAAAGGACAGTGGATACCTCACTTTCTAGGCAACCTACATAGTGCCAACTAAGGTGTTACCATTTCACTCCCATACAAGCAAACATGATCAGATTTTTGTCATCAAGCTATGGTTAATGATGTTGATGCAAGTGATGTTATCTACTGATGCAGAGTATGCTTGATAGAATGGAGTGAAATGCATGCAAGAGTTATATAGTGATATGAATGCCAAAGTAATGTAGGAATGCAGATGTAGATATGGCAAATATACATGGAGATGCAAAAGAAGGAAATCTCATAAGGAAAGGATACAGCCTCCAGTCACTGGTAATGCTTCTTTCGGTAGCATGTGTTGACTAGCTCAGATTGCTCATTGTGGTCAATATCCTCCAAGACTGCTACTCCTCTGAAATAGACCTGTTTGATGACAAATAGGCCTCACCTATTGGGTTTAAACTTACCACAGGCATCTGGGAGGTGAATAGCATGCAAAACTCAGTTAGCTAGCGTGAAAATCATAGGCTGAACCTTCTTTTGGTAAGCTTTTGCCATTCACCTTTGATAGCATTGGGCATGATGGATGGCTTGCAACCTATGCTCATCTAGCAAGTTCAGATGCACATAGCAGTCTTCGACCCACTCTTCCTCTTCCAACTTAGCTTCTCTCAAGATCTTAAGCAAAGGTATTCCTACCTCAATGGGTAGAATCACTTCCATGCTGTAGACAAGTGAGAATGGAGTTGCACTGGTTGAGGTTCGAACTGACATTCTGTAAGCCCATAGTGCATATAGAAGCTTATCATGCCAATCCTTATGTATTTCTACCATATTTTTAAGGATCTTAGTTAGATTCTCATTGGCAGACTCCACTACTTTGTTCATTTGTGGATGGTATGGTGAGGATCTATGATGGTTGATGTATAGATTCTGTAAGAAGTCTTCTACCCTCTTGATTGCAAAACTGGTCCCATTGTCGATGATAATGGCATGGGAGACTTCATATCAGCTGATGATATTATTTTTGATAAATTTCCTTGTGATTGTGGTGGTGGCCGTCTTCTAAGGGGCTACTTAAACCCACTTGGTGAAGTAATCAATAGCTACTAGGTATAATGATGCCCATTAGAAGCTGTTGGATGAATGGCACCTATGACATCATCTCCCAAGTGGTGAATGGCCATGGCGAGGACATATTGTGCAATTGCTTTGGGGGTGCATGTATTAGATTTCCATGGATTTGGCAGTTTTGGCATCTTCGCACAAACTTGCAACAGTCTACCTCCATGGTTGACCAAAAATAGCCTTGTAACATTATCTTCTTGGCTAGTAGCACTTTGTTCATATGAGGCCTGCACGTTCCAGCATGTACCTACAACAATATGGTATCAACCTCTCTCTTGTTTAAGCAGTGCAAAAGCATCTGATTGCAGGACCTTTTGCAGATGTTTCTGGCCCTGAGCACATATTTTGATGCCAACCAAGTCATGGTTTTGCTGTCTATGGTTGTGGCATCTAGCAGATGATTTCCGAACTCCAAGAAGACTTTAATGTCGTGATACTACAAGAGCTCCTCCAACGGATTTGCTTCTTCAATACTCATGTAGTGTGTAGGTTGATCTATTCAAGTGAGTGACACATTGTCTATGGCGAACAATATATCTTCGTTATGGAATTGAGTCTACAAGGGTTGATATTTTGACAAGGGTAAATCTACCAAGTGATCTGCTATGGCCTACCTTTTCACCAATTTTTGTGTGACAAAGATGATATCATATTGAGACAATAGCACTTGCCACTTGATGCATCTACCTACTAATGTCGGTTTCTGGAATAGATATTTCATAAGATCATGACATCACAAAAGTAGGATAAGATACACCACCATATAGTGTTTGAGGCATTGTGTAGCCTAGAAGAGTGACAGGCAAACCCTTTCAATGGTGTTGTACTTGACTTCGCAATCATTGAATTTCTTGCTTAGATAATAGATGGCTCTTTCCTTGTGACTAGAATCATCGTGTTGGCCTAGGACTGCTCCCATTGAATGCTTTGTCATTGATAGATAAAGTAACAAAAGTAGCCATGGTGTCAAAGGGACCAAGACCAGAGGACTCACCAACAGTTGCTTGACCTTATCGAAAGCCTCCTAACATTCCTTGCGCCAATTGATTTGTGCATTCTTCCTTAGTAATTTAAAGATTGGCTCACATACCGGCGTGAGCTAGGCAATGAATCTATTGATGTATTGTAATTGCCGCAGCAGTCCTTGGACTTCCTTTTCTATTATAGGGGGAGGCATCTCAATCGTGGCCTTGGCTTTGTTTGGATCCACCTGAATTCCCCTCTGACTAATAATATTTCCAAGGAGCTTCCCCATCGATACTCTAACTATGCATTTCGAAGGGTTATGATGGAGCTTGTATTACACAAGTGATCAAATAACTTTCTTAGGCAAGAGAGATGATCCTTAGGCTCTCTAGACTTGACGATCATGTCATACACATAAACCTCGATATCTTGGTGCATGAGGTCATTGAACAATGCTGTCATCACCCTCTGATAAGTGGCACCGATGTTCTTGAGCATGAATGGCTGACTTTTTAGCAAAAGACCCCCCTTCAGGTAATGAAAGATGTCTTCTCCATGTCTTCCTATGCCATTTTGATTTGATTATAACTTGAGAAAATGTCGATGAATGATAGCATTTATGCTCTATGGTATTATTGACCAGGACGTCAATATGTGGCAATGGGAAGTCATCCTTCGGGCTCACTTTGTTCAGATATATGTTGTCAATACACATGTAGACCTGTTCGTCCTTCTTTGGCATGGACATGACATTAGCAAGTTGTTTTGGATAATGGACGACCATTAGGAAATTGACTTTGTGTTGTTTCATGATTTTCATTTTGAGTTTCAACAACCACTATGGTCGACATTTTCTAAGCTTCTGTTTTACTAGCTTGGCGTTGGGCCTGAGAGGCAATGTGTGCATTATCACCTCGACACCACGGCCAACCATGTCGTCATAACTCTAATAAAAGGCACATGCATATTCTTGAAGGAAAGTTATGAACTCTGCCTTGGTCCGGGGTGTAAGCTTAGCACTAATGCGCAGCTCCTTGATATCATCCGACATGCCTATATTGATCAGCTTAGTCTCTTCTTCTACATGCAGATTTGGTCCATCCAGATCATTGTCATATGGCTGGAAATTTAATGGCGCATCATCATTTTCCTCAACACCTGCATCATCATCTTCTTCATATGTAATGAGTTCTGATAAGATTTTCTGCTGAAATGATGGATCAATAACTTCGAAGGAGAAGATGTGCTTTGTTTCTTCCCCTTATCGACGTTTTAAGATTGTCACACTCATTTTGGTGGTTTTGTAGGTGTATCAAGAGTCTGTAGGCTTGGTTATATTTGCCCGTATTCATGGTTCTAACTGCTCTGCTTCTTGTACAACTTTATTATGTCCCTAGAAGCTCTCAACTTCCACTATTTTCTAGGTAGTATGCACATTGGATGTTGTAGTAGAGTGGCAGCCCTTTGGCTGACTGATAAGAGTGCTGCCACTTGCAATCTCTCCTGAGCCTAACTCAGGACCATTTTTTTATCCTCACTACTAAGGTGAAGCTTAAACTGGTAGTACCACCAAGACCCACTTCTCCATCGATGGGAACTTAACTCCCCTAGTCTAGTGTGTGTTGGTTCTATCTCCTCAAGGTACATGATAAGGGATTGGTCTTGCTGATTTGACTAGGTTGTCTTGAACTTTGTAACAATTGCTTTTCCTTTTCCTTGCCTAAGCTCTTCCTCTATGTCCTTGGCCAATGCTACTAAATATTCTTGGAATAAGATCTCCAGATCACTGAGCATGCTGTCAATATGTGCTTCTATTGCATCCCCTTCCTCCATATCAGAGGCAAGATCAACATAATAAGCACTAGTAGTCTCCTACACTTCTGGCTCATTGGTTTCTTCACTTTTGATGGTGCTTCATGCAATTAACTGCCCTAGAGATTGGGGGACAAGTGTTGGAAAGGGGACCTACTGAATCTGAGATAGAACATATGCGGCCATCAGATATACTAGCTACACCAATGGCTAGATGGTTGTGCTTTTTGATGCATGTTCCTGTGAGATATGTTGTGCACTTGCAAATGGTGCTATGTGGGGTGACGAGGAGATGAGATTTGCTGAGGCAAGTGGATGTTGAGCCAGATGTACCATTGATAATGTTTGTGATACTGGCTAAGCTACGGAAGTGGTTGATACGATTAATTAAATCCCTAGTAAAGCAAATGGTGGTGTGGAAACTGCTAACCCCACAAATGACCCTACGGATGGTGCTATTTGGGTTGCATATTGATTGAAAACTACTGTGTCTCCTGACTGAGTGGTTGGTAGGGCTACAAACGGAACAACCATTGTTAAAGCTACAATGGAAGCTACAGAGCAATTTACTATTGAACATGTAGATGATAGTGCAAGTCTAACTAACCTTGTCAGAGCTAAAGGTTTCTGAACTGCCTTTTTCGAGCCTTCTTCATTTGTGGTACGATCTTTGCAACAATACTCTAGTTGGGATCCATGAAGCCTGCATTGACAAAGATAAATCGTTGGAATGAAAAGCTTCATGGACTTACGATTGTGTTAGAGTCCGTCTTAAGGATTCCACTCATAACTGATTCCTTCAAACTCCATTCTTTCTTCTACTGTAATGGGCTCAGCAATGTCATGGTCGTACTGCCCGAGAGGTGCTCCTTTTTGATACCCCCATTGACAGAAAAGATTCTCAACCATCGCAAAAGGGTTGCCATGAACAGCCAGATGGCTACCACACTCAAGGATGGGAATGGAATTAACTAGCTCGAGCTGGTTAACACAGTAGAGTACATTAGAAGGCTTTGGATAAAAGTGGATAGTTTGGGGAGAAATGGACAAAACAGCTTCAACTCTTTCCTTCTCAAAGTTTCTGCCATTACAACAGCAACATCATTGTCCTAGTGGAACTTGATAATATGGTGTAGAGTTGAGGGGATTACTTGATACTTGTGGAGCCAAAGGTGCCCAAACAAAAGATTAAAAGAGGGCTCAACAATGTAGAAGTCTACATCGAACTAACTCGATCCAACTACCAAAGGGATAACCAAAATATCCAATGCATCATGATGAGTATTGTCAAAAGTTGTCATTCCTTTTACCATTGGAGTAATGTCTTTGGACTGGAATCCGAGTTGTCTTGTTTTTCGCAAGGGGTAGACATTTAATCTTGTGCCATTATCAACCAATGTAAGTAGAATACATGACGCTTCATACCGTACAGTGATGAAATGGGATTGATTGTGGTTAGTCCCTGTCAGGGATAACTCCAGGTTGGAGAAGGAGATTACATGCGGTGCTATGATCATGCCCACCATGTTTTACAAGGCTATAGGTTCTTTAGTAGAAGAGACATGGATTGTTTGAAAGACTCTAAGAAATACCTCTCAATGTTTAGTGGAGGTGTGGATTAGGTCCCTAATCGATATATCAGCCTTGACTTTCTTTAACTAGGAGTTTATATCATATGTTGTTTGGTCATTCTTATTGGTGGTGGTGGAGTTGGATGGAATTTGCTCTATGGTTGGCTTCAGGGATGGTTATCTGGCCGTTGTGGTGTGGATGTTGGGTGGTCAAGCTTGGGCACTAGGACCATAAGCTTGTACACCATACCCGATCGCATAATCTCTGTAGACATTTCTATGGCATAGCTATATGGTACTGTGACCATGCCGATGGAAACCTTGCACGGCTCTCCTACTACTCGGTGCATGGAAGCACTCGAGGAGACCCAATATGGTCACGGCGAAGATGGTGAATCCGGAGGAAGTGACTAGACCCAGAAACACCAAAGGAAAATAAAAAGGATAAGGAAAGGAGTCGCCACCTAGTCTTTTAATGGAAAGTCGAGGAAAACCAAAAACACAAGAAAACTGGGAAGCAAACAAGATGCAGAATGTATGTGTGTGCTCCGTACCTAATGGACAATGCACAAATGAATGCGGGCCATAGAAAGGGTAAGGATTCTGGTTACGCATAGGGAAGGGGTTAGGCACTCCCATGCGCCCGAGAAAACTCTGTCTTTCTAGGTTTCCCTATTGTCAATGGTCTACGAATGTATGCTTGCTTATTCTATATGCTCATGCTAAATACGACTGAAAACATGCCAAATCAAAGAGAAAAGAAATGAAGCGAAGGGAAAAGTTAATTCGAGGGTCAAATGTAGGCATTGATAATGGCGCTTTACTGTACGCCCTTGGGCAATGAGGAAAATCGTGAAAAACGAGAAATTCTCGGAAAGCATCTCGCAAATAAGCGGAAATTTCGAGACCATGTCAGCTTCGTCAAGCCTTTTACTGTATGCCCTCGAGCGATGGACAGCCAAAACAAATCTAAAGGCAAAAATCGGGAGAAAACTAAGCCCGGAACAAGCTAGAAAAGTGTGCGCAAACCAAAGAAGGAAAAGCAAGAAAACTTGTGCAGAAAGATGTGAAAAGATATGTAAAATGCAAGTGAGTGTAAATAGTGAGAATTCTAGGGGCCTTTATGCAAAAAAGCAGAATTCTGATTAAAACTGATATTCTGAAGCCCAAATCAACAAAAATACATAGGAAAACACATTCTATGCAATTATGAGGAAATCTAGGGTCAAATGTGCAAACATGTGCAATCCTAGTCAAAATGAAGTTTCCTAGGGGTTAAAATGAAATTTTACCGCTAAAACATGCATTTAAAACAATTCAGTGGAAATTCACGATAAAATATGCTAGAAAAATGATTCAGAAAAAGGCTCCAGAAAGTTTCAGGGGCAAAACAGTCATTTTACCCTAGAAAACAGGCATTCTGAGTGAAAACAGTGAAGTACAGGGGCTAAACTGCAAATTACCTAGTAGAATAAAGCATCGAGAAGAATTCCAGAAGAAATCAGGGGTTAAAATGGAATTAAACCAATGAAATAAGCATTCTGGAGATTTTAGAAAAATGTAGGGGCTTTCATGCAATTTTCACAGAAAAAAGTGCATTCAGAAAGGTTTCAGGAAAGTTTTAGGGTGTTTTATGCAAGAATGATTAGAATGAGATGCATTAAAAGAAACCCTGAGGGCTTTTGCTAAAGTTTAATGCCTGGAAAACATTATTTAAAATGTTCAGGGGGAAGAATCTAACATTTTCAGTTAAAACTTTATTCGAATGATTTATGAAAAATGAATGGAGGACCTATTTGTAATAAAAGGACCTATTCGTAATACAAAAAAGGATCAGAATGTAAGAAAAGAAAAGTTCCAGAAGTTTATTAAAATAAATGTTTTAATTTGTTTTTCAAAGAACAAAAGAAACAACGGCCGTCGGCGACGGAAATCTACCGCCGACGACCGCCGGAGGGTGCACACAAGGCCTTCCCATGGTCTGATCTTAGATCAAACCCCACGAGAAGCAAAAGGAAGGATAGGGGAGAAGATCCATCGGAGTGGATCAAAGAGCTAACCATGGGAGCGAGCCTCCCACCTCCCTCGCCGTGGAGGAGCTCCGGCAACGGTGTCGGGGAAGAAGGAGCTTCTAACATGCTGTGGTGCGGCGATCCAGCTGTCGTGGAGGCATCGGGGCATCGGGAGGAGCTTCTTCCCTTCTCTAGGAACTAAATGGAGGATGATGGAGCAGAGGTGAGCTCTGATGGCCGTCGTCGTGTTCTTCTCTGGCGAGCATGGTCGCTGTGATAATCGGTGGCTCGTGACGCGGTTTTGGAGGCTCCAAAGGCTTCACGGGGCGTTGTGGAAACTTTCTGAAGACTTGGAGCGGCACGGCGGGGCTGGAGGCTCGGTGTTCATCTCTGGCTCCGTCGTCTTCTCCGACAACGGTAGTGTGGCGCGACTCCAGTGAGCTTCTGGTGGAGGTTTCGGGGAGCAGCAAAATAGTGTGTGGTGGAGCGAAAAAGCTCGAGGGGGATCCAAGGAGGAAGGGACAACTCTTAGAGGCCAGGACCGTGTCCTGGACCAACTCTCCCACCAAGGCCACCGGAAAATAGCTTCGGTGAGGCCTAGGGGCTAATTCCCACCAGAGACACCCTCTATATCGATCAGAATCGACACGAGAAGACTCTAGGGATCCTAGGGGTCTAGAATTGGAGGCATAGGAGGTGAAAGGAGGGCGTACCTGGTTTTGTAGTGGCGCGGATGACCGAAGCTCGCTGGAGGAGGCGCTGGGGTTGGCTATCGTGCTCTGGAACGTCGCGGGAAAACGCCTCCGAGCTCTGGGGTCACTCCTCTGTCGTTTTTCTTTTCTTTTTCCTCCCTCATTCTCGTTCTGTACCCCCTTATTTATAGGTGAGGTTGATGGTGGCTTAACAACCCACTTGTGCGTAACAAACACCAACAAATAGCCCAACAGCCTGCTAACCTCTCCAACCAACTAACTGAACTCTCAACCACTTAACAGCCTGCTGTCCCTCACGCCCTCTCTTTCCCCTTGTGCGCCGATAGAGATCAACAGTTATCCAAGCCTGTAGCGGCGGCTCTGGTCCGGTGGCACTGGCTCGTGGGTGGCTTGTGCTGGAGGAGCATGGCTCAATGGCTGGTGAGTCTAGTAGGAAGAGATGGGTTTAGTGGCTGGATTTGAAGAAAAACTGGTGTGATGAGAGGGATGGGTTGAGGAGTTGTTAAAAATCAGTGAGTGAGAAAGATAAATGAACATGGAGAAGAAGAAATGGGGTGTTGGGTTGGAAGAGAAAAGAAAGGAAATGGGCTAAATTGTTGATTGTAGGCTTCCATGGGCATTGGGGCCAAAGTGGGCTAAATTGGGCCCAAGTGGGCTTTATGGGCCTAATGGGCCTATGTGGGCTTTGTGTGCCTAAATTAGGCTTTCATGGGCCCAAGTGGGTCTTGTGGGCATCCATGGGCCTAATGGGCTATAATTGGTTTATTTGTGGTTAATATCCCAGCCACCACCTTTCCATCCTGCAAAATTGGAAAATTGGGGTGTCTACAGATGCCCCTCCCTGAGCGAGGTCAAGGGACGAGTAGAACAGAGACCGATGCTTAGGGTTGACAAAGACACCCCACCAAAAGCCATAAGAAAGAGTTAGCTACTGGAAAATAGTCACCTATCGGTGAATGCAACAGAGGTCCCGTCGCCATAGTCGAAGCCAAATATCAGAGAAGACAATACAGATGACCAAATACTAACAAGTTGATGACCAATCAGCTCCTAAAAGACATGACTGGTTATCAGACTTGTCAAGAGGAGCGCCGAACAAAAGTCATGGTTCTTGCCGACCGGGAAGTGACTGGTCATAGAAGTCATTTAGGTAGTTCGGGCTACCAGCCCACAGGGTGGTAAATCAAAGATGAAAAGGAGGACACCAGGATTCATCCTAATAGAACGAAGCGTGGATGGGAAAATTCAAAGGTAAAAGGAATACTAGGATCAGTTCCATTGGAATGTACCGTAGATGGGAAAATCACAAATGTAAAAGGAACACCAAGAATTATTGGCGTTGGTGCCATTATTGTTGTTGTTGCTACTGTTGTTGGTGCCAATGTTATCCTAGGCATGGTGGCCTATTTTGCAAATGTGGTGAGGGCGAGAAAGCTACAACTTCACGACAAGCTCTCCACGTGAGCACCTGCTCGAATTGGAGACAGAAGTGTTGTGATTGGCTGAATGCAAAGTGGAGCCTCGATGGATGGCTATGCTCCACGGATGATCATCTCGATAGACTCCTCGTTAGAGGGTCTATTACAAACCTGCGAAGCTAGGGCACACTAGTGCCCGACATACTCCTCAAATGGCTAATGGGGCTTTTGCTTGGTAGCAACTATGTCCTCATGCTTTGGGACCATGTCCAAATTAAAGGAGTACTATTCTAGGAATGCCTAACTAAGGTCATTCCAGGTCTTGATCATGGCCATGTCCAAAAAGGTAAACCACTTTGGGATAGGACCAATAAGACTCTTCTAGAACAAATAGATTAGCAACCTCTTATCAGCCTGAAGCTAAGCATGGTCACCATAGTACGCCCTCAAATGAGAAATAGGGTAGCGTATTCCATTGTACTTCATGAAGTCCAGGACGTTGAAGTTTAATGGGAGAGTAACCTCTAGGAAGTAGTAGAGGTCATGGAAATGGTAAGGTTGGCGGTCCCCATCCTACGTTATACGTAGTGCTCTTTCTAGATCGCTCATCCTGGTAAGGAGAGCATCTAGGGTCGTTGTTGTCGAGGAAGGTGTAGTTGAGGCTGGTCCGACGTACGTCATGTGGGTCGCACCAAGGTGCTCCTTCAGATCCACCATCTCACCATGTGGTGTAATGGCAGGATTGCTGGCATACCTGTGGATTGGTGTTGGGTGCTATGGCATGTATGAAGAACCTGTGTCTAATGCACAAATGATGGATAGGGGTTATGCTATGTAATGAATAGTGCTGAGTGTGGGAGAAGTAGTTGTTGCACCAGTACAACCATGGGCAACGAACTCATGGGGCATTGTACTCCAACCAATCCAAAAGGCTGGCCACTAGAGGTAAGAGCCGCATGTTGTGAGCAGTGCTGTGGTGGAACAAGAGGTAGTGTCAATGATCCCATCGCTGACGCCGTAAGAAGTTGGGGCGATGGCAAGGGTGGTAGTGTGATGGGGGTAGCTTGAAACATTGGAGCAGGTTGCAGAGGAACTTCGGGAATTGGAGTAACTTATGGTAGTAAGGCAGGATCAAAAGAGCAGGCCATGCCATGCAACTTCTCAACGAGGGCTAGGAGATGTTGGGCTTTCTTGACTAAGGACCCATCAATAGTAGTACCATACGCTAGAATCAAAAGCGTGATGGATGAGAAGGCAGGTTGAAAACCAAACTGTTTAGTAGGAAGGTAACCTGGCCAAAGCATAGGCAGCAAACAGGTGGTGTGTTGCGGGCCTTGTCTCCTACAATAGCAAGGAGTTGTATCGTCCACTAACATCAACATGACCCTGGAAAAGGGGAGACAGACCAACAACATGTCCCATGCCAAAGCCACAGAATGGGTTACCAGAATTGCCCTTCTCAAACTAATTGGTGGACTCTAGAGAGGAGAACATGCATGCATCTATATGATCAATCATGCAAGAATGCCTTTAAGTCTTTTACTTGTGTGTTATTAAACTGAAGGGAAAAATATGGATTTGTCTCTAGTTAAACCTTACTATTAGTTTTCTATGTTTGTATCTTATAGTTTAGGTGAGGGGGAGGCAATCACACCTCTACTCTCCTAGGCATGGCAAAAAATATGGAAGAAAGCAAACATTAAAAGCAAAAGGCATGACCATGGCATGTGCTTATGTTGTGTTATGATGGTGAAAATGAAACATTCATCACATCAAATGGCAAATATCATGGTATGTGCATGAGTGGTGGCATGGATATGTGCGTAAAAGAAACATCCATCAATAATAAGGCTTGTATCATCACGTCATACAAGTAATGAAGCAAAATCAAGCTAAAGTAGCAAGCAAGGAACACTAACAAGAAAGCCAAAAGCCAAGAAAAGCAGGAAACCAAACAAAAGCCGAAGCCTAATAATCCCTAGTGGAGTTGCCAATTTCTGTGACCATGCTAGCAAAGTTGATTCATGGGGGCTGGTTGAGAAACCAGGCTCATGAATCGATAGTGGCATACACAAAATGGTGAATCCAAGGAAGAATACTTGACTCAAAAGCACCAAAAAGAGATAAAGAAAGGATATGGAAAGAAAATGGAGTCACCACCTTGTCTATTGGAATTAGAAGATGAGAAAAATTGAAGAAATAACGTAAATGCAAAAAAAATGATGAAGAATGTGCAAAATACAAGAATCTAGGCCAATGAATGTGTCATTTTGGTCATAGCTTACCAAATAAAGGAGATGGATTGCTGTTATGCATGGGGGAGGTGTCAGGCACCCCCACACATTTGGAAATTTGTCTTTCTTTGTTTAACCCACTTGCAAAATGGCCAATGTATGCTAAATATGGCAAAATGATGTGTGCCCTAAGGCAAGATGCAAGATGACAATAAAACATGCTCTAGAATCAATACAAAAGTAAGAAAACCAAATAAGAATCAAGCAGGAAGATTAACAAGTGCTCTGTAAACTGTCTAATCCTCTAGCAAGTCATGCCACATATTCGTGCAGGGATGTAACACTAGACCAATCCACTAGGGAAGTGTGCTACCACAATCTGCTAGCAAATCGTGCTTGACATTTTATAGTTCATTGACAGAAAACTTCATCGCCCAAATCAGCTCGATAAACAGATGATAAAAACCAATGAAATGTCAAACAAGCTAGAACTTGATGACATGAACACAATGGAACAAATCAAACTTGTAGTAATGGCCTATATTTCTCCACCCACCCAGTTCACTGGAAACACACCGAAACTAAGCTCTTCGATAATGGCAGAGGTTGATGGGCTCTATCTGAGGTTGTGGAGGTGAACTAAAGGGAGGGAGTTATTAGGCATGTTACATGAATGCAATGTAAATCAAGAAACTCAAACACTTGGCTCGTTCCAACCCAGCTCAATGAGATCATCGTCAGTCCATCATGGCAAAAGGTGGCCGGTAGGTCTAAGGGCCATGGGACATCGAACTCTCATCATTGGGGGTGGACGAGGAAATATGGCAACGTATGAGATTTGGAATCAATGACCGAAGCCTCACACGAAGCCATAGGTACGTCGTCAATTAATGTAGTGCGATAGTCAAGGAAAAAATGGAAAACAGGCGATGTAAATGACAAGAAACACACAGGCATACCAAGCTCAGGCAAGGGACAAACTACTGGAGCTATCTAAGAGGATTACCTGTGGAGGATGGACATGATTTACCTCGATTGAAGGTAAATGCTACTATTGGTTAGAGGTGCTCATCGACATCTAGTTTTGGCTTCGGATGATGATGGGAGGGTGATGCTTTGGCTTCTGGAAGGGTTCACACACACGTTGTGGGTGTAAGTGAACTAGGGGATAGTGGAGCTTAGACGGTGATCGTCTGAACTGGATGGGATGCTATGGATGTGTCGTCGAAGAATTCCAACAATGGGTGGCTAGAGCTATGGACAATGGCATCTCAGGGATCTTGGGAGTTTAGTGAGCTAGACACTACGGTGCAAGAATAAGAGCTAGAGAGTGTCTGTGTCCAGGAGCGAGCACTCGTTGGACATGGAGGGTGTTTTATAAAGGGAGGAGCTCAGTAATGGCGCCATCAAGGGCTAACCATCTCTGGATCAATGTTTTGGATTGAATTTGAATGGGTTTTATCAGATTTTAGGCATGAGAATAGGGGTACAATGGTCTATGGAGAGTGTGACCATGCCGATGGAACCCTACACGGCTCTCCTCTACCGGGTGCGTGGAAGCTCACGAGGAGTCCCAATACGATCACAGCGAAGATGGTGAATCCGAAGAAGAAGATTAGACTCAAAAACACCAAGTAAAGATGAGAAAGGATAAGAAAGGAGTCGCCACCTAGTCTTTTAATGGAAAGACGAGGAAAACCAAACACACAAGAAAACCAAGAAGCAAACAAGATAATGAAAACATGTATGCTCCGTGCCTAATGGATATAATGCACAAATGAATTCGGGCCAGAGAAAGTGTAAGGATTATGGTTACGCATGGGGAAGGGGTTAGGCACCCCTATACGCCTGAGAAACTCGGTCTTTCTAGGTTTCCTACTTGCCAATGGTCTAATGGGTGTGTGCCTGCCTATTCTGAATGCTCATGCTAAAGATGACTAGAAAACATGCCAACTCAAAGAGAAGAAATGAAATAAATGGAAAAAGCTAATCCGAGGGATAAATGTAGGCATTGAGAATGTCGCTTTACTGTACGCCCGTGGGCGATGAAAAAAATCGTGAAAATCAAGAAAACTCTCGAAAAGTGTCACGCAAATCAGCAGAGACTCGAAGAAATCCAAGAAAATCAAATTGGGAAAATAATCCTCATTCGGGACAATGTCGGCTTTGCTAAGCCTTTTAATGTACGCCCTTGGGTGATGGAAGACCAAATCAAGTCAAAAAACACGAAAATCGGGAGAAATCCGGGAAACGATGAGAAAACCAAGCTTGAAGTGAATTAAAAACAATGCACTATGTAAGGAAGTAAATGCGAGAAAACTTGCATGAAAGGATGCGACAAAATATGCAAAATGCATGTAAGAGTGTGAAAATGAGAAATCCAAGGGCCTTTGTGCAAAAAAAACCTAAATCTTGAATGGAAACTAAAATTCTGTAGCTAAATCATCAAAAATATATAGAAAAACACATTTGATGTAATTTTGAAGAAATTTACAGTGAAATGTGCAGAATTGTGCATTTCTAGCCAAATTGAAGGTTCTTAGGGGTTAAAATGGAATTAAACTAGAGAAACATGCATTTAGAATAATTTCAGAAAAGTTAAGGGGCTAAAATGCAAATTAACCAGAGGAATATGCATTCAGAGCAATTTTAGAAAGAGTTCAGGGGTTAAAATGCAATTTAAACCACATCTGTGTAGATATTTGAATGCCCAGGGTTTACCTTGCAATTTTAATAGAGAAATAGGCATTCAGAATGATTTTAATGAAGATTAGGGGTTTAAATGCAATTTGAACAAAGAAATATGCATTCAGAAGAATTTTCATGAAACTTAGGGGTTTCTGTCTAATTTTTTAAACCTGGAAAACATTATTAGGGAAGCTCAAGGGGCACATTGCAATATTTTCAGTTAAAAATTTATTCAAGTGATTTAAAGAAAAATGCACAGGGACCTAACTGTAAGAAAAAGAACCTACTTGCAAGAGTAGAAGGACCTAAATGCAACAAAACAAAAGCAACAGAAATTAATTCAAAGAAAACTATTTTTTGTTTCTTAAAAAAAAGAAAAGGAAACAGCGACCGCCGGCGACGGACCTCTACCATCGACGACCGTCAGAGGGACACAAAGAGG
The DNA here is from genome assembly GCA_024699735.1 of Posidonia australis. Taxonomy (NCBI): domain Eukaryota; kingdom Viridiplantae; phylum Streptophyta; class Magnoliopsida; order Alismatales; family Posidoniaceae; genus Posidonia; species Posidonia australis. Next base: position 40,065 of record JAMKQA010001018.1, on the reverse strand, counting down.
CTATCCCATGGCCTGATCTAGGATCAGACCCCATGAGAAGCAAGAAGAGAAGGAGGGGGAGAGATCCAATGGTTTGGATGGAGGGCTTGACGGTCAGAGAAGGTTGCCCGCCTCCCTTGCCATCGCGGCACTCCGGTGATGGTGACGGAGAAGAAAGGGGCTACTGGACGGCTACGGCGCACGATCCAAAGGTCCAGGAGGCTTTGGCATGTTGAAAGGAGCATTTCCCCACTTCCAGAAGCGAGAATGGGACACTTCCCCCATCCTCGAGCCAAACTCGCTGTCGATGCGATCCTTCTCCAGTGAGCTCAACTACGGTGGCAGTCCAAGGCACGTGGCTTGAATCTGAAGACTTCGGAGCACTAGGGGCATGCCATGGAATGATCCTAGAGGCTCGGAGAGGCACAACAATGTTGGATGCATGCGTCCCTTCACTGGCTTTAGTCGTCTTCCCCGAGGACGGCGAACTGGTGTGACTCCGACGATCTTCTAGTGGAGGCCTTGGGAGGCAGTGAAGCAGCGCGCAAAGAGGTGGATAAGCAGGAAGGAGGCCAGGAGAGGAGGACCTAATCTTCTAGGACAAGGGACAAGCCCTGAACCAGCTCCCTCACCTAAGCCACCAGAAAACAACTCCGACGAGGCCTAGTGTTGATTCCGACCAGAGGAGGCCTCTGGCCCTGTTAGAATCAATCAAGGAAGACTAAGGGAGTCCTAGGGAACTATAATTGAAACTAAATGAGGCTGGTGGAGGGAGTACCTAGTCTGGCAATGTGCTCTGCCTTCGTAGCTCACCGGAAGTGGCTGAAGGCTCTGGTTCCTTGCCTCCACTAACCTCTTCTCTCTCGCTCTCTTCTTCTCCTTTTCAGTCGCTCTTCTCTTTCTTCTTCTTTTTGTTTTTTTCTTCCCCACAATTCACACTACTTCTCCTTTTATAGGTGAACCCATAACAACACGTAACAAACCACGACAGGATCCTAACAACCAGCCCCACCCGTAACAAACCAGTGATCCTCCTAACAAACTAACGCTCGTAACCAAGTTGTTGTCCCCCACGCACCTTCCTTGCTGTCTAACCGTGCGTCGATAGTGATCAACGGCCGTCCGAGCTCGTGACGATGCATCTGGTGGCATTGGTTCATGGAGGGCTCGAGCCTGGCTGCTGCTGGGTAATGTGGTGAGACGGCCTAAAAGAGATGAGAACGGAGAAAAAGGATTAGCGGTGGCTATTGTGCTCCTCCTATTGCATATACTGCAATGGGTCTTGGCAAGGCTGGTGAAAACATCGACCAGGTTTTGGAGTGGGGCACGACAGGAGTGGGATCTTTGTGTATTGGAGGATGATTTATGCATTAGTGTGGAGGAATGGCAGGTTGGTTTGGAAGAAGAAGAAGAAATGGGTTGAAGTATTGTGGGCCTTCATGGCCTAAGTAGGCTTTCATGGGCTTTGGTGGATTTAATGGCTTTCATGGGCTTTGGTGGATTTTAATGGGCTTTGGGGCTTTGGTGGATTTTCATGGACTTTGGTGGATTTTAATGGGCTTTCATGGGCATTGGTGGGCTTTCATGGGCTTTGGTGGATTTAATTAGCTTTCCGCATGTCTAGTACGACTATATGGTGTGCCTAAGAGGTGCGCCTATCTGGTGCGCTAGATAGGTGCGCCAGACAGGTGCGCTAGAGTGGTGCACCTGCATGGCTCCAGATCACGGCTCAGACCATTTACTGTTGGGTTTGGCATTCTCTGGCTTTGGGACTAAACCAAGATTTGAGTTCATTTGTGATTAAAAGCCCAGCAACCACAATTCCATCCTACAGACATGCAAAATTGGGGTATCTATAGAGAGTGTGGAACATTCTTAGATCCTTGTGAACCAATGGCAAGGTAGAATTCAATGGTCTCATGTGATAGAATGTCCACTGAGCTATTTAGATGAAATGCTCTGAAACATGGTACTTCATCGGCTCTACACACCATTGTCCTCTACTAGACATACACACTCAGAGTACCTACCATGATAACCCACTTAGAATGCTATCCCTGAAGTCACACTTTGAATCCGTGCCTAACAAAGTGATGGGCCTAACTGCCAAATTCTAGGCTTGTTCCCCAACCTCATAGGACCATATGGAGGCTATTGGTTGTGGTAAATGAGGTTTTGAAAGTTTGAGTTGCTTTAGGATGTTTAGGGGGCAATGGGAAAAGTGAGTAAGCCATCTTCCACCATAGTGCACCGCAACTGCATATCACCCATTCTAGAGACTGTTGGTGAATTCCTACAAAAAAACCAAGGTGTCTACACAAAGATAGGATAACAAATTTATCAATCGAGAAGCAATCAATGATAGTTTGCAAAAATAGGATAACAAACTTGTCAACCAAGATACGGTTGGTGACAGTTCACAAGGATAGGATAAGGAACTTGTCAATCAAGAAGCAGTCGGTGACAGTTCGCAAGGATAGGATAACACTCATCAACCGAGAAGCAATCAGTGACAGTTCGCAAGGTAGGATAATGAACTTGTCTATCGAGAAGAGGACAGTAACAGTTCCCAAGGTAGGATAACAAACTTGTCAACTGAGAAGCAGTCAGTGGTAGTTCGCATGGTAGGATAACGATATTGTCAACCAAGAAGCGGTCGGTGATAATTCGCAAGGATAGGATAACAAACCTATCAATTGAGAAGCATTCGAAGATAGCTTGCAAGGATAGGATAATGAATTTGTCAATCGAGAAGCTATTGGTGATAGATTGCAAGGCTGGATTACAAACATGTCAATCGAGAAACAATTGATAATAGTTTGCAAGGATAGGATAACAAACTTGGCAATCGAGAAGTAGTGGCGATAGTTCACAAGAATAGAGTAACGAACTTGTCAACTGAGAAGCAATTGGTGACAGTTCGCGAGGACAAAATAATGAACTTGTCGACCAAGAAGTAGTTGGCGACAGTTCACAAGGACCAATAACTAACTTATCAACTAAGAAGCAGTGGATGATAGTTCACAAGGACAGGATAACGAACTTGTCAACTGGGAAGCAGTTGATAACAATACGCTAGGACAGGATGACAAACTTGTCAACTGAGAAGCAGTAGATGACAGTTCACATGGATAGGATAACAAACTTGTCAACCGAGATGCAGCTTGTGACAGTTTACAAGGATAGGATAACAAGTTTGTCAACCGAGAATGGTCAATGACAGTTCTCAAGGACTGGATAATGAACTTGTCAATCAAGAAGTAGCCAGTGACAGTTCCCTAAGACAAGATAATGAACTTGTCAACTGAGAAGCAGTCAGTGATAGCTCGCAAGGTACGATAACTAACTTGTCAATTGAGAAATAGTTGGTGACAATTCGCAAGGATGGATAATGAACTAGTCAACTCAGAAGTGATTGGTGATAGTTGGCATGGAATGTGTGACCATGCCCGCTCGGGATTCAGTGTGGTGTCACGCTAGAGGGAGGAGGCCACATCCATGCTAGGATGACGAAGACGTAAGATAGGATAAAAACGAAAAGAAGAAAAAGGAGTCGCCACCTAGTCTTTTAAGGATACGGCGAGGAAAACCACAAACAAATCACAAAAGATGAATGCATGAGATGCAAACATGAGGGCCAAGTGTCTGTAAACCAAAGGATGGGTAAGGATTCTTGTTACTCGGTCTTTCTAGTCTAATTCGCTTGCTAGAGGCTGAATGAATGTTTGCTAACCCTAGATTATGTTCTAATCATGCTGATATGAATGCCAAGTCAAAACTAGATGGATGTGCAAGATGGTACGTGAAAACTGCAAAGAAATCCACACAAAATCATGAAATCATGAATTACGACACGACAATGAAAATCACATGAAATGACGAGGTTTCTGGCGAGAAAGATTCAAGAAATTATACAAACCTCAAGAGAATAAAAAATACAACCAACTCAAATCATCAGAATCACAAAAAACGTCGTAGAAATCAAGACAGAAAAGCTGCAAAGAAGTCCACTTAAAATAGGTAAACTGTGACTTGTGAAGAAATTCACATAAAATGACAGTGTTTTTGGAATGAATGCTCAGGAAAACCATACTGATATAAAAAAGATCGAAAGTGGGGCCAACCCAGGTCATAAGAATCATAGAAAAAGTCATGAAATTCAAAAAAGGAAAATAATCTACAATTAGGCCAATGTGGGCCTTTTAGTCAGTTAATGTACGCCCTCAGGCGAGAAATGCAAATCAAATCGACGAAATACGAAAATATGGAATAAAGGGAGTCAAATCAAATATCGAGCGATTGAATCCGAAATCGGGCTGGAGAACAATCTGTAGAAAACACATAGGATGTAGGTTTACTCAAAAAGGGATAGATTGATGTACAAATACAACAAAAACTATGTAGAATGCATGAAAATGTACCTAAATGGGTAAAACATATTGAGGAATGATTTGGGCAGAGATTATGCAAGACTTAGTGCAATAACTAACATACTTGTGCATGAATTGATGGCACAGGGGCAATTTGGTCATTTCATTGGCCGGATGTGATAAATGCATGTATGGGGATGATGCATGGTCTAAGATATGGCAAAATGTATGCAAAATGTTAGGAAACTGTTGTTTTCAGGAAAACACGTAAAGGACAAGGTCTTAAAAATAATAAAATGATGTAAACACAATAAGAGACAAGTACAAGAACCAAAACGCAAAATTCATAAAAAAAGGGTGAAAACCTAGATTAAAATACATTCAATGACTTCTATCCTAGTGTGTAGACGATGTATCAAAGGAAAATGTGGCACTGAGATGTGTGATAATTGCACCTAGGTAATTTTTTGAAAACTCAGGGTCTAACGTGCAAAATTCACAAAAAAAAGGAAAATCATGGTTAAAATGTGCTTAGAAAATCTTATCATAATGCTACGATGAAAGATTTTAAGAAAATGTGGCTCCGTAGTTTGACATGTCTGAAAATTGCACTTTTGGTAATTTCTTGAAAATTTAGGGTCTATTATGCAAAATTCACACATAAAGTGCAAATTTGAATAAAATGTGGAATTAAAGATCGATTTACAATGAAAACATGATTTTTAAATGAAATCATTGATTAAGTGCAAAATTATAAATGTAATGAGTGGAAAATGACAAAAATAGGTGTGAAAACAATTAAAACCCTAAATAATGATTTTAAAATTAGTGTAACAGTCTGGATGCAAATTTTCTATGCTCAAGGATTATATGTTATGAATCTAGGGGACTACATGCAAACTTTTAGGGCTTAAATGTGAAAAAAATTAGACATTTATGTTGATCAATGTGATTATGATGTTTCTCAGGGTCAGGATGCAAATTTCACAAGAAAAATTCATTTTAAAAAGGTCGAGATGCATGATGCAAATGTTCAGGACTTAACTACAAAGAAAACCTGATCTCAGGGACCTAAACGGGAAAAAACAAACATTCAAAGGACTAGATGTGGAATTAAAATTAAATAGGGTGAATCATGCAATATTTACAGGAATAATAAAGCTTAGGATGCATGATGCAAATGTTTAGGACTTAACTGCAATGAAAACCTGATCTCATGGACCTAAATGGGAAGAAAGAAACATTCAAAGGACTAGAAGTGGAATTAAAATTAAATAGGGTGAATCATGCAATATTTACAGGAATAATAAATGAAATAAAAAGTTATTTAAACTACAGGGGCTTATACATAAATAAAAGGATTCAAAAGTAATGAAAAGAGGACCTAAGTGTAACAAATTAAAACTAAAGGGCCTGAACTAAAAACAAATCCTTCGAAGATCAATAGAGGATTGCTGGTGTTCCCACTCTGGCGTGATCTCTCGCGACGACCTAGCGGCGGTGCAGTGATGGGAAGGCTCCGACGACAGCCTAGGAAGCTAGAAACAGGCACGGCAGAGCTTTCCAGGGCGGTGGGTTGGACTGGGGAGGCCTGAGATGCCTCCCCCATCTCTGGCTCCAACGAGCGACTATCGACGTCAAAGAAGACGACAGCGGAGTGGCTGGTGGCATTCCAGAGACGTGGAGGCTGAGGCGTAGGTCGGAGGAGCATCAGAACGGTACGCGGAGGGTGCTGGTAGCGACGGTGAGATCTGGGGAGGTCTGAGGTGTTCTCCCCATCCCCTACACCGGAGAAGACCACGACGGTGGTTGGGACGGTGCCCCATGCTTTGGAACAATAGTGTAGCAGCTTGGCAAGGTGCGTTGCGATGTGGTGGAGCTTTTAAAAGAGGTGGTGAGCGGTGGGGGCGTCCAAAGGGATCCAGTGACTTTGCAGCGGCAATCAACGGCACAGAGTAGCGATAAGATACCTCCAGCCATTGAGGGATAGTTGGACTCCTCCTGAGCAATGGAAGCTTAGGGAGGTGGAGGAGGAAGAAAGAGGAGAGGCCCATGGGGCCTGCCTCGGACCAGGAGGCCTCTGGCCTCACCAGTGGTGGTCAACCCACCACTGGAGGCGAATATGACGGTGCACAGGGGCTTGTGAACTCTGCCGGAGCACGATTCAGAAGGCTCGGGAAGACTCTATGTGCCTAAAGGAGTACAATTGAAAACAAAAGGGGTAGAAACTACTTGGGACGATGGCAGTTGTCTCTCCCAGTAAGGTTGAACGGTGACGCTGCTCTGGTCTGGCTACTCTAGCGGCAATGGTTAGGAGGCTCTAGTGTCTTGCAAGAGGGTTGAATGAGGTGGTCTGATGGTGGGGGATTGCCTGATTTTTTGGGGCTCGAGTGGGGGTCTCTCAAGTTCTCCATGTTTCATCGGTGCTCTCTCAGTTTAGTTTCTCTTCTCCCCCGTTTGGCGGTGGCTCCGTGGGTTTTTATTGCTAGAAAAGGGGTGGAAATCGAGGCTACTGGTTCATACGGATCGTGGCTGGCAGTTGGCCAGCTCATGGGCAAGGAGGGATGGCAAAGCGGATGCGGTTTGTGGTCACCGAAATTATTTTCTCTGGCTTCCGATGTTTCTGGTTAATATATGAATGAAATAGTGTTGGACTTGTTGGGCTTGGGCCTGGAGATGGTTTTGGATTTTTTTTTTTTTGGTTTTATTTGTTTAATTTTGGATTAATTTTATGATTAATGATTAATTTGAGATTTAGGATGGATTTATTTTTGTTTTAACCGTTTAAGTTGATTAAGGTTTTACTTAGTGATTTAAATTTAATTAAATGGATTACTTTAGTTTAAAATGGATTAAAATGGTTTTGGGTTTTATTAATTGATTAGGGTTTTGGGTTTTATATAAGGGTTTTTTAGTTTAATTAGGGTTTTTGTGTTTTAATTAGAATTTTGAGTTTAATTTAGGGGTTTTAGATTTTAATCAAGGTTTTTAGTTTAATTAGGTTTTTTTTGGATTTTAATTAAAGTTTTGAGTTTAAATTAGGCTTTTTAGCTTAATTAAGTGACTTTAAATTAGAGTTTTTAGGGTTTTGAGTTTAATTTAGGTCTTTTTCCTTGAATTTAAATGGATTAAAGTGGTTTAAATGGATTTTATTTGATTTTGATTTTAATTAGGGTTTTCACTTGATTAATTTGGATTTTAAGTGGATTGAAGTTTATTTTGTTTAATTTTTGTTTTAATTAGGGTTCTCACTTAATTAAATTGGATTTTAAATGAATTTAAGTGGATTTTATTTGATTTTGACTTTAATTAGGGTTTTCACTTGATTAACTTGGATTTTAAGTGGATTTAAGTGGATTTTATATGGTTTTGGTTTGGATTAGAAGTTTTTACTTAATTAATTTAGGTTTTTTGATGATTTAATTAAGTTTGGTCTAGTTTTTGATTTTTTAATTTATGGATTTTGCTTAGATTAGGTCAGAGTGGGTTTGTGTGGGCCTAAATAGGCTTGTGTGGGCTTGAGTGGGTTTTGGTGGAGTTAGGATTTAGGTGAAGGTGGTCGCAACTAAAGCATCTTTTTGGAGGAGCTTGCTGTCATGTGACTGCAAAATCGGATTGTCTACAGATGTCCCTCCCTGAGTTAGGTTGAGGGAATCAAGACTGATGCTCAGGGTTGACAACACACCTCACCTGAATCTACGGGAGACTGGTATTTGTTGTGAGGCTGTGAATCATTAATTCGGTGGATGCACCAAAAGTCATGACTCGGGGACATGCATGATGCAGATGTAATGATTGACCCTAATGTCGGGTGATGCTGATGCGAAGGATGATGCTGGTGATGAGTAGGTAGCTTGTCAGCTCACGAAGGGGAGTGCAATGGATTTCCCGGCTCGTACCAAGGGATGCCAAGACTACCGAGCTCGTCGCACGACAGGGGGAACCTGACAAATGACAGACCTTTTGGCCCGAAAGGATGCATGGCAAGATATCAGACTTGCTGACTGAGGAAAGACTGATGACGGATTTCAACCGGATAGTTCGGGGGTATCAGCCCGCTCCTGACAATACGATGGTCGTCAACCAGATAGTTTTACGTATCAACCCACTCTTGACAATATGACGGTCGTCAACCAGATAGTTTGGGGTATCAGCCCGAGGAGGTGAGAGGCGTGGCTAGGACTAACGGGCTCGCCGACCGGAGAGTGACTGATGATAGAAGTCGTTCGAGTAGTTTTGGATACCAACCCAAGGAAAGGGGCACTAAGTAAGACTATAAGGCTTGCAAACTGAGGGACAAAGTATGATAAGTTGACGGACCTACCAACTGGATAGTTTGGGTTATAAGCCCAAAGTGACTAATGATAGAAGTTGTCCGAGTAGTTTGGGATACCAGCCCAAAGTGATGCAGAGGAAGATAGTTTGCTTTGATTCCGTCTGTTCAGAGAGGAATTCAAAAACAAAGGGGTGGCACTGAGATTCGTCTGTTTGAAGCGAATCTAGGATGGGACCATCTAGACTATGTTCAATAGCCTAGAATAAGATGAAAAAGGGTAGCCTTGAACCTATCTGTCAAGATTAGAATTCAAAGGCAAGAAGTGGCACTGAGATTCGTCCGTCCAAATCGAACCTGGGATGGGACCGTCTAGACTCCGTCAGGTAGTCTAGAAGATGATGGAAAAGGGTAGCCTCGATTTTGTCTATCAGGATCGGAATTCAAAGGCAAGAGGTGGCACCATGATTCATCCATTTAGATCGAATCTGGGATGGGACTAGAAGAAGATGGAAAAGGGTAGCCTCGATTCAGCCAGTCAAGATCGGAATTCAAAGGTAAGAGGTGGCACTGAGATTCGTCTGTCCAGATTGAATCTAGGATGGGACCATCTAGATTTTGTCCGGTTGTCTAAAAGAAGATGGAAAAGGGTAGCCTAATTTTTGCCTATCAGGACCGGAATTCAAAGGCAAGAGGGTGCCACCAAAATTTGTCTGTCCAGATTGAACCAGGGATGGGACCATTTAGACTCCATCTGGTAATCTAGAAGAAGATAGAAAAGGTAGCCTCGATTCTGCCTGTCAGGGATGGAATTCAAAGACAAGAGGGTGGCATCAAGATTCTTCCGTCCAGATCGAATCTAGGATGGGACCATCTAGACTCCGTCCAGTAGTCCAGAAGAAAATGGACAAGGGTAACCTTGATTCCGTTTGTTAGGATCAAAATTCACAGGCAAGAGGGTGGCACTGTGATTAGTCTGTCCTAATCAAATTTAGTATGGGACCATCTAGACTCCGCTTGGTAGTCTAGAAGAAAATGGAAAAGGGTAGTCGTGAATCTCAGGATCGGAATTCACAGGCAAGAGGGTGGCACTGAGATTCGTTCGACCGGTTCAAATCTGGGATGACACCATCTAGACTTCGTCCGGTAGTCTAGAAGAAAATGGAAAAGGGTAGCCTAGAATCCGTCTATCAGGATCAAAATTCACAGGCAAAAGGGTGGCACCATGATTCGTCCGTCCAGATAGAATCTGGGATGGGACTATCTAGATTTTGTCCGGTATTCTAAAAGAAAATGGAAAAGGGTAGCCTTGAATCCATCTATCAGGATCAAAATTCACAGGCAAAAGGTTGGCACTGAGATTCGTTCATCCGGATCAAATCTGGGATGGGACCATCTAGACTCCGTCTCGTAGTCTAGAAGAAAATGAAAAAGGGTAGCCTTGAATCCGTCTGTCAGGATCAAAATTCAAAGGCAAGATGTAGCACAAAGATTCGTTCGTCCGGATCGAACCTAGGATGGGACCATCTAGACTCCATCCGGTAGTCTAGAATAAGATGGAAAAGGTAGCCTCGATTCCATCTGTCAGGTTCAGAATTCAAAGGCAAGACGTGGCACTGAGTTTTGTCCGTCTGGATCGAATCTAGGATGGGACCTTCTAGACTCCAATTGGTAGTCTAGAAGAAGATGAAAAAGGGTAGCCTTGAACCCGTCTATCTGGATCGGAATACAAAGGCAAGAGGTGACATCGAGATTTGTCTGTCTGGATCGAACCTAAGATGGGACCATCTAAACTCCATCTGGTAGTCTAGAAGAAGATGGAAAAAATAGCCTCGATTCCTTCTGTCAGGATCGGAATTCAAAGGCAAGAGGTGGCTCCGTGATTCGTCCGTCCGTATTGAATCTGGGATGGGACCATCTAGACTCTGTTCGGTAGTCTAGAAGAAGATGAAAAAGGGTAGCCTTGAGCCCATCTGTCAAGATCAGAATTCAAAGGCAAGCGGTGGCACCGAGATTCATCCGTCTGAATCGAATCTGGGAGAGATACTGGGATCCCTCCTACCTGGTATAGAAGACTATGACGGCTTCGTTCATCCAAGCTTAGGTGCCAAATCGAAACAATATTCTCGACTATTTGCTGGGCACACCCTCGCACCAAGTTGACAGGCAAAAGAAGGCAATAGTTTGAACCAGCCAAGCACATGCGGTAGCCATGACAATTCCAGCTTCAAATCAACCATAAGCATCCAATCAAACTGATATAAGTGTTTCAATGAGCCTACTATAGCAATCGAATACAATGTAGTGATTATACTATTTCAGCAAATAGCATAACACGAATATCTAGAATCTGCATCATCCCTGATTCTCTAAGAGCCTCTAGCATGGTAAATAGTGTATGGCTTGGAGCTGCTCTATAGATCGGCCAGGTTTCTTCAATTTAGACTTCATAATTAGCTGAACAACCCTTCCCTTTTATGACTATGAGACTATCTGTGATCAAGCTGGTGGAACCCTACATGGCTCTCCTACAGTGCGTGGAAGCACATGAGGAGTCCCGATACGGTCACGGTGAAGATAGTGAATTTAGAGAAAAGACAGGGCTCGAAAACACCAAGGAAAGATAAGAAAGGGATAAGGAAAGGAGTTGCCACCAAATCTTTTAATGGAAAGACGAGGGAAACCAAACACTAAGGAAAAACCGAATGAAATCTAGGTGAAGAAAACATGTGCATGCTCTATGCCTAATGGATGTAGTGCACAAATCAATGCTGGTCAGAGAAAGGGTAAGGATTCTTGTTACACATGGGGAAGGAGTTAGGCACCCCTATGCACCTGAAGAACTCGGTCTTTCTAGGTTTCCTATTGCTAATGGTCTATTGTGTGTATGCCTGCCTATTCTGAATGCACATACTAAATATGATTGGAAAACATGCCAAATCAAAGAGAACAAAAGAAAAAATGATAATCCAAGGGACAATGTAGGCATTGCAAATGCCTCTTTACTATTGTAGACACCCCAATATTGCTGGTTTGCAGGATGAAAGTGTGGTAGATGGGCATTTAACCACAAATAAATCCATTAAACTGATTTAATTCATCCAAGGCCCATTTAATCCCACTTAAGTCCATGAAAGCCCATTTAATCCCACCAAGGCCCACGAAAGCCCATTTAATCCCACCAAGGCCCATGAAAGCCCACTTAAACCCATTTAGGTCCACAAAGCCTACTTAAGCCCACCAAAGGCCATTTAATCCCACCAAGCCCCATGAAAGCCCACTTAAACCCATTTAGGTCCACAAAGCCTATTTAGGCCCACAAGGCCTATTAGACCCACCAAAGCCCATTTAATCCCATAAAAGCCCATGAAAGCCCACTTATACCAATTTAGGTCCACAAAGCTCACATAGGCCCGCAAAGCCCCATTTACCCTACTTAGGCCCATGAAGGCCCACCAAAGCCCATTAGGCCCACCAAAGCCCATTTAATCACACCAACGCCCATGATGGTCCGCCAAAGCCCATTTAAGCCCACTTTCTCAAACATCCTTAGGTTTGTTATAGGGTTATTAGAGTTCGTTAGTGATTAGTTAGAAGGTTAAGTTGGTTAGGTTGTTAAGAAGTTGTTAAGTAGTTATAGTTTGTTGGAGTGGGTTGTTATGGATTGGTTAGGAGCTAGTGGTCTCCGTTGGCTATAAATAGAGGAAGAGGAGTGAGGAGAAACAGAGAATTCAGATCGGAGGAGGTCTGAGAGAGAGCTCTAAGAGGAGAGAAGGGCTCACAGAGGTCAGAGGCAAGCAATTCTGGCGACCTCCGGCGAGATACAAGGGAGAAATCACACTGCCAGACCAGGTACGCCCTCCTCCAGCCATTTTTAGCTTCAATTTTAGTTTCCTAGGACTTCCTGTGTTCCCCGGAGTTGATTCCAACAAATCCAGAGTCTCCTTTGGACAAAATCAACCCCTAGGCCTCGCCGGAGTCGTTTTCCGGTTACATAGGTGGGGGGATTGGTCCAGGGCACGGTCCTGGCCCCAGAGCATCCATTCTTCCTCCCCTGGTCTTCCTCCTGCTTCTCAGACCCCTGGCGCGCCGTTTCGAGCCACCGTTCAACCTCCAAGAGCCATACACCGTCGACGTCGTTCCGTCACCATCGCCGGGGAAGACGATGCATAGTGAAACGCAACTGCAAGCCTGGCACATCGCAGCGCCTCCTTGGCCCCTGAGGAACAATCATTAGTGTTTCCTCAATGCTCCGGAGCAGCCAGCGATCCATTTCGAGCTCAGGGCAGCCTCCTCAGCCAAGCTCGTCGGAGTTTGCAGCGTCGGCGACGAGATTGATCGAGAGAAGCACTTATGCGTCCCTCCTCGCATCCATGGCCTTGGACGCCTTCCACTTCTCCCCCTCAACCCTCTGGAGATCCCAGACCATCATGCCACAGCCTCCAGTAGCCCCAGTCTTCTCGAACGTGCCGCCGGAACAGCAACGACGACGAGAGAGGCGGGGGGAAGGAATCAGCCGTCCAATCCTTCATCCAATCCATAGGATCATCTCCCGTCTTCTTCTTCTTGCTTCCCATGGGGTCTGATCTCTGAGATCAGACCACGGGAAAGCCTCCGATAGCCTCTCTGGCAGTCGTCGACGTCGTTGTCATTTTCTTTTAAAAAAATTAAAAAACATTTTTATTTTAATAAAATTAAGAAACTTTCTGTCTATTGCACTTAAGTCCTTTTCTTTATTTCAAATAAGTCCTTTTCTTACATTCAGGTCCTTAATCATTTTTCATAAATCGTTTGAATAAAATCATAATTGAAAATATTGCATTATACCCCTTGAGTATTCAAAATAATGTTTTCTAGGTTTAAAACTTTAACAAAAACCCTCAGATTTTCTTTTCATGCATTTTAGTCCAATATTTTTGCATAAAAGACCCTAAACTTTTCTAAAACCTTTGAGAATGCACATTTTTTCTGTCAAAATTGCATTTAAACCCCCAAACTTCATCAAAATAAAACATACTGCATATTTCTTTGGGTATATTGCATTTTAACCCTTGAACATTACAAAAACTCTCCAGAATGCATATTTTCTTTGGTTAAATTACATATTTACCCTGTGAGTTCTTCTGGAATTGTGCTGAATGCTTGTCTCTCTGGTGAAATTGCATTTTAGCCCCTACACTTTACAGATTTCACACTTAATGCATGTTTTCTAGGGTAAATTTACTGAATTGCTCCTGAAACTTTCATGGATCTTTTTCTTGCATATTTCAACCTGAATTTCCTCTGAATTGCATTAAATGCATGTTTTAGTGGCAGAATTGCATTTTAACCCATAAAAAACTTCAATTTGACCAAAAATGCACAGATTTTTACATTTGACCCTAGATTTCTCCATAATTGCATAGAATGTGTTTTCCTATGTATTTTTGATGATTTGGGCTTCAGCATTTCAGTTTCTATTCAGAATTTGGGTTTTTTGCACAAAAGCCCTTGGAATTTTCATTATCACACTCATACATGCATTTTGCACATTTTGTTGCACTTTTTTATGCAAGTTTTCTTGCCTTTTCTCTATTACATTGCGCATGCTTTCCTAACTCTTTTCGAGCTTGGTTTTCTCACCATCTCCCGGATTCTTTTCGATTTTCGCATCTTTAGATTTGATTTGGCTTTCCAAAGCCCGAGGGCGTACATTAAAAGGCTTATCAAAGCCGACATTGTCCCGAATGAGGATTATTTTCCCAATTTGATTTTCTTGGATTTATCCAAATTTCCACTAATTTGCATGACGCTTTCTGAGAATTTCTTGATTTTCACGATTTTCCTTATCGCCCAAGGGCGTATAGTAAAGTGGCATTCTCAATGCCAACATTTGACCCTAACTTTTTCCCTTTTATTCGTTTATTCTCTTTGATTTGGCATGTTTTCAAGTCATCTTTAGCATGAGCATTTAGAATAAGCAAGCACACATTTAGTAGACCCTTGGCAAGTAGGAAACCTAGAAAGACCGAGTTTTCTCAGGCGCATGGGGGTGCTTAACCCCTTCCCCATGCGTAACCAGAATCCTTACCCTTTCTCTGGCCCGCATTCATTTATCCATTACGCACGGAGCACACATGTTTTCTATATCTTGTTTGCTTCTTGGTTTTCTTGTGTGTTTGGTTTTCCTCGTCTTTCCATTAAAAGACTAGGTGGCGACTCCTTTCCTTTTCCTTTCTCATCTTTCCTTGGTGTCTCCGAGTCTAGTCTTCTTGTCCGAATTCACCATCTTCGCCGTGCCCATATCGGGTTTCCATGAATGCATCCACGCACCTGGTAGGGGAGAGCCATGCAAGGTTCCACCGGCAAGCTCACAGTTGTACACCCTTGGGCGATGAGGAAAATCATGAAAATCGAGAATACTCGGAAAGCGTCACATAAATCAGTGGAAACTCGAAGAAATCTAAGAAAATCAAATTGGGAAAATAATCCTCATTTTGGTCAATGTTGGCATTGTCAAGCCTATTAATGTACACCCTTGGGCGATGGAAAGCCAATCAAATCAAAATCGTAAAAGTCGAAAGAAATCCGAGAAACAATGTCAAAAATGTGTGCATAATGCAAGAAAGTAGACATGAGAAAATATGCATGAAATGGGAAACAAAGTGTACAAAATGCATGAGTGAGTGAAAAAAGTAAATTCTAAGAGGTTTTCTACAAAATTCACATGTTTTGAGTGAAAATTGAAATTCTGATGCTAAATCATCAAAAAAACATAGGAAAACACCTTTTATGTAAATTTGAAGAAATTAGGGGTCAAATGTGTGGAACGGTGCATTTCTGTCAAATTCAAGATCCCTAGGGTTTAATATGCAATTTTACCAGTGAAACATGTGTTTAATGCAATTCTGAAGAAATTTAGGGTTAAATGTGCAAGAAAAAGAGTTTATGTTTGAAAATAGGAAGTTTCAGGGACTACTGTGCAATTTCTCCCTAGAAAATATGCATTCAATGTGAAATCAGTGAAGTTCAGGGTTAAACTTGCAATTTTGGAACACATTTGTGTAAATATTTTAATATTCAGGGTTTACTTTGCAATTTTGATAAAAAACATGCATTCATAACTTTTTTAATGAAGCTTAGGGTTTTAAATGCAATTTTTGTGCACATTTGAGTAAATGTTTGAATATCCAAGGTTTAATTTGCAATTGTGCCAGAAAAATATGAATCTAGAACAGTTTTAATAAAGCTCAGGGCTTTTATGCAAAAATACTAGACTTAAAATGTATAAAAAGTAATTCTGAGGGTTATTATCAAACTTTAAAGCTTGGAAAACATTAATAAAACTTTACAGGGGTCACACTGCAATTTCTGAAAACTAATATTATTAAAAAGATTTAAAAAACTATTGCAGGGATCTAAATGCAAGACATAAGGACGTATTTGTAAGAAAATAAAAGTATTAGAAGGTTTTTAAAAGAAAACTATTTTTTTTTTAAGAAAAAAGAAACGACGACTGCTAGCGACGGAACACCGCCATCGACGACCGCCTGGGATGCCCTTATGGGGCATCTCAACCCCTAATCTGCCAACGGAGCCCCCTAGAAGCCAGAAGATAAGAAAGAGGAGAGATCTGACGGTTTTGATCTGGTGCCTGACGGTCGGAGATGGCCCCCCACCTCCCTCACTGGCGACATGACTCCGACGACGGCGCTGTGGAAGAAGGGGACCCTAGAGGTGTTGGAACGATGGCTCTAGACTCCAAGGTGCTTGGGGACTTGGAGAGGAAGAGATGCGAGTGGTCAGAGGTCAGGAGAGATACGTGAATGCCGTCCCCGACCTACCTCACCGGCGATCTGAGCTTTTTCGATGAGCTCGAACTCGAGAGACAAAAGGAGGCTTTATCATGGTGATCTAAGACTTCCTGAAGCTCAAGGGGAAGAAAGTGAAGGCATGCAAACCAATAGAGACCAGGAGGGACGCGTGAATGTCCCTCCTGATCCACCTCACCGTCGACTCTGTCCTTTCAAGCATGCTCGACCATGGGAGGGTACAGAGGCTTCAGGACGTTGTGTTACACCTAGGAAGGACGGGAAGACACTCGAGATGACAATGAAAAGAAGGGAGAGCTCAAGGGTGAAGACCTACCTATGATAAGCTCTCTTCCTCATTGATAGTGTTCTCCTCCAATAGATGATGCTCTAAGGTATCGGAGGCATCCAATGCAAGGTCTGAGGTGCTCGGCAGGTTCACAAAAGATCCAAGACCCGGAGCAAGGTTGTTGTTTGGCAGAGGAGGGCTAGGAACAACCGTACGAATTGGCTGGAGCAGGCACGATCGGAACGCTGGAGCTGGAGAAGACGATCGAAGCTGGCTGGAGGAAGGACTGGAGCTGGCTAGCGCACTCTGGATTGCCACTGGAGGAACACTCTGAGCTTCGGGATCTTTCCTCTCACTTCCTCTCCTCCTCCCTCTCCACACTTCACACTGCCGTCCCTTTTATAGGTGAAGCCCTGGCAATTGTAACAACCCATAACAAATTGAACAAAATCCTAACAACTAAGCAACTCCATAACAAACTAATAATTCTCCTAAAAAACTAACAACCTTACTGTCCTCCATGCACCTCCCTTACTACTTGCCCTAACACCAACAGTGATCGACGATCACCTAAGCTCGTGATGAGGCAGCTGGTGGCACTAGATCACGGAGGGCTCAAGCTTGGTTAGGGCTGTTGCTAGGTGACTTGGTGAGACAGGCTGGAGAAGATGAGAATGGGGAGAAAATGATGGGTTGTGGCTGGATCGTGGCTTCACCTTTCTCTGGTCATCCACACATTACATAGGCTGCATGTGTTGGTGAAGCTGTGGGGTGAGGGAACGATCCATCATGTACTTATATGGAATTGGAGGTAGCTGATGGTTTATGAATTGATGTGGAGGAGTGGCTGGTTGTGGTTGTTGGGTTGGAAGAAGAAGGAGAAATGGGCTGAGGTGTTGTGGGCTTTCATGGGCCTAAGTGGGCTAGCTTGTGCTTTGATGGGCTTTGGTGGGCTTGCTTGGGCTTTGGTGCAATTAAACTTCAAGTTACTAGCTTGTTTTGTTGGATTTACATGGGTATGATTCGGTCTGAAACATTACTATGGTTTAGGACATGGCTTAATGTATTGATTGTCCATTAGGGTTTCAAGATTAAAATAGAGGCTTAGGCTAGTTTTGTGGATGAAATTAGGTTAAGATGTCAAGTTGGCTTTGGGGAAAAGTGATTAAGAATCTAGCAACCAAACACTCCTGAGAAGATTACCTGCAAGCCTGCAAATTTGGGGTGTCTACAGATGCCCCTCCCTAAGCGAGGTCGAAGGATGAATGGGACAGAGACTGATGCTCAGAGTTGACAAAGACAATCCGCCCCTCTCTTACAAGGATAAAGGAATAGGCAGAAGAGACTACCACTCAGGGTTGACAAAGGCAACCCGCCCGAAGCTGCAAGAAAGAGTTAGCTACTGGCAACTAGCTACTAGTCAGTGAATGCACTAGAAGTCCTATCCTGCCTCCCGGAACGCCACAGACGAAGTTGAAATCACAGAAACCAATACTAATGACAAATGTTGACAAGTTGACGACTAATCAGCTCCTGAAGGACATGACTTGTTATCACACTTTGTCTAGAAAAGCACCGGACAAGACTCATGGTGCTTGTCGACCGAAAAATGACTGGTCACGAAAGTCATCCAGGTAGTTCAGGCTACCAGCCCAAAAGGAAGGAAGGAACAAGGCGAGTGGGGAATCCATCAGGCACCACAAGTATTGCCCAGGTAGTTCAGGATACCAGCCTAAGAGAAAGGGGGCAGACAGGATACCGAATCTACTGTCCACCGGGATAGACACCTTGACTGGCACCCATCAAGTAGTCAAGGGTACCGGTCCATAAATGGGTTGGTGTACTCCATCTGGAGCACGACCAAAGGTGGCACCATCGATGCTAGACTTTTTGAGCAAGGATCGAATGGGGCATGGTAGGTTTCTAACCTACCGACCTGAAGGAAAGTGGTAAGTTCAGGACTTACAGACCAAGAAGGGAAAATGGCAAGTTTCGGACTTACCGACTAACGGGATAATGGTAAGTTTTGGACTTACCGACCAACGGGAGATTGGTAAGTTTCGGACTTACCGACCAAAAAGGGAAAATGGCAAGTTCCGAACTTGCCGACCAAGGGACAATGTGGTAAATTTCGAACTTACCAATCAAAGGGAGAATGGGAAGTTTCGGACTTGCCGAGCAGCGGGAGAATGGTAAGTTTCGGACTTACCGACCAAAGAGAGAATAGTAAGTTTCAGACCTACTGACAAGATGGGGTATGGTAAGTTTCGAACTTACCGAACAAAGGGAATATGGTAAGTTTCAGACTTACTGACCAAAAAGGGAAAATGACAAGTTTCGAACTTACCGACCAAGGGAGAATGTGGTAAGTTTCGGACTTACCAACCAAAGGGAGAATGGTAAGTTTCGGACTTACCGACCAAAGGGGGTATGGTAAGTTTTGGACTTACCGACCAACGGGAATATGGTAAGTTTCGGACTTACCGACCAAAAAGGGAAAATGGCAAGTTTCGGACTTACTGACCAAAGGGAGACTGGTAAGTTTCAGACTTACCTACCAGAGAAGGTATGGTAAATTTCGAACTTACTGACCAAAGGGAATATGGTAAGTTTCAAACTTACAAACCAATGGGAATATGGTAAGTTTCAGACTTACCGACCAAAGGGAATATGGTAAGTTTCGGACTTACACGACTAAAAAGGGAAACTGCATGTTTTGGACTTGCCGACCAAATGGGGATGGTATGTTTCAGACTTACCGACCAGAGGGAGAATGGTAAGTTTCAGACTTACCGACCAAGAATGGCGAGAGTGGTAAGTTTCGGACTTACCGACCAAAGGGAGAATGGTAAGTTTCGGACTTACCGAGCAAAGGAGAGAGTGGTAAGTTTCGGACTTACTGACCAAAGGGAGAATGGTAAGTTTTGGACTTAACGACTAGAGGGGGTATGGTAAGTTTCAGACTTACCGATCAAAGGGAATATGGTAAGTTTCAGACTTACCGACCAAAGAGGAGAGTGGTAAGTTTCGAACTTTCTGACCAAAGAGGGAATGGTAAGTTTTAAACTTACCGACCAGAGGGGTAGGGTAAGTTTCGGACTTACCGACCAGAGGGGTAGGGTAAGTTTTGGACTTACCGACCAAAACGGGAAAATGGTAGGTTTTGGACTTGCCGACCAGAGGGGAAATGGTAAGTTTTGGACTTACCGACCAAAGGGAGAATGGTAAGTTTCGGACTTACCGACCAAGAATGGCGAATTGACCGATGCCGATCGGATAGTTCGGGATATCAGCCCACTGTTAAAGGCATGGCAGAATATTAGACCTATCCGCCGAAGAAGAAGACTTACCAAGCAAGACAAGCTCTGGTCCTCGTAGGAGGCCTAGAAGAAGATGAAAGCAAGACTTGGTCAATTAAAACAAGTCAAGCAGAGCAGATGTTGCCGAGATTCGTCCTTTCGGTGCGAATCCGAGATAGGAACACCTAAACCCTGTCTGAGGTCTAGATGAGAACAAGATTTGCTTGAGTAGGACAAGTCCAACAAATTAGGATGGATTTCACCATACCTAGAATAGAAGTTTGTGAAGACTTCATTTGTCCAGGCCTAGGCAATAAAACTAGATTCTCAACTATTATCTAGGTGATCCCCAGCACCATGTCGGCAGGCATATGTAAGCAGTAGTTTGAACCAGCTAAGCACATGTTGTCGAAATGGCAAGTTCTATTCTTCATCAATCAAAGAAGCTGGCTAGAAGTGTTCCAATGAATTTTGTTACAATAGTCAATGAAGTGATTACATGCATTTCAACTTGTAATAAACCAATAGCATAACGCGAATGTTATGAATTGGTATCATCTTTGGGTCTCTTCGAGCCTGAAGCTTTGGTAAACAGCGTATGGCTCGGAGCAGCGCTGCAGATCGGCCATGTTTCTTCGACTTTGGCTTCGTAATCTGCTGTGCAACCTTTCCCCTCTATGATTGTGAGATCCTTCGATCATATGGAGCCACTAAGCAGGTGAGATAACTCCTGAGTCATAGCGTAAGAGCTCAGGGGGTACTGACCCTGAATAAGGGAATCTTGCTGATAACCGAACTACTGCATCACATAGACTAGGTAATATTCAACTTCACCAGTAAACCCCAGCAGGACAATAAGCCTCATATCGGCTTTGTTGAAGAAAGCCTCAAAGTCATGGGTGGCCAAAGGAATGATGCACCAGATGACTTTGTCTTCTGTCAAGCGTTCTAACCGCTCGTACTCCTTCCAAACTGGGGTGAGCGTGCTTGCATAGCAACTTTGCAATTAGGACTCGAAGGCCAACCGTTGTGGGCGTGAGACTTCAACACCCAAATGTGCAGCCAACCATACCTGTACAAAAGCTCCATAGCCGTAAAAGTGCCGACAGCATCGCAGTCACTAGTCCAGAGCCCGATAAGTTTCTGCCAAGATAACTGGGGCCAAGTCTATCCGACGGGTAACCATCGCCAAGGCAAACTCGATGACTTCAATGTTTACGACTGTCTGACCATGGCTGAAAATCAACTCCCCTAAGAAATGGATAACAAAGCCATTCAACCATAGATTGTCACCAAGGGAGGTGCGCATCCCAGCCACCTTGTCAAAGTAAGCCAGTTGTAGCATAGGAGAATGTCCGTCTGAATAGATAAGCTGACGACCACTATCGTTGGTTGACAGACCAGTCAGCTCAATCAAAACGGAGGAATATTCGTTGCGTCGTATAAACACGGTGGGTCCCAGGAACCTTTGTAGACAGCATACTTTGTGGACCTCCTCCAAGGTTGGGGTCAATTCGATTCTCCCAAAGTGGAATACATGATGAGTTGGCTTCCAGAACTGGGCAGCTGCACTCAGGAATTATCATGAAACCTCCACCTTCGCGATATCTAGAAGTTTTTGAGGACATACACCAAGTCCGCAGTTTGTCACGATTGCTCTTTGTTAACTGCCCGATCCATGCTTACTGAACATCTGAGCAGTATGTGGGCACAACCATCGTAGGGAAACTCATGATCTATAAGGCGTTTCAGCTTTCCTTGACTCAAGCCTCACGAAAAAGGGCAAACGATCTCCTGCAGAACATGCTCAAAACATTGTTTTAGAAACAGATTTCAACTTTGTTCCGTTCAACAACACTTTGTAAGTCTAAAGTAGACTGATGAAAGATGTGGCACAAGTGGTATTGAAAAATTAGAGAGACTAGCCCAAAGCTGAATATTACAACTAAATGGGCAGGGAGTTGTTGAACAGACTAAATCTTGTGCATAGCCCTGAGGGAAGGCCTTGGTTACCAGCCAGTTTTGACCTGGTACCCAAGTAATGAGATATAGCCATCAAACTCGGAGGATCGAGATTGTTCGATGACTGAGCCCTCATAAGGAACTTAAGAAGCCAAATGAGTTAGCTAGTGTGCCTCCCGGTAGATTACTAGAATCCTCAACCTGTAGAGCAGCTGACATGCCCTTGGTCAAGCATTGTCTTAGTGTATCTAACCATAGGACAACTGACATGCCCCTGGTTTGACATCGATGACTCTTAACCAATTAGAGTAGTTTGCATGCCCCTAGTAGAGTACTGGCTCAGTGTGTCTAACCATAGGACAACTGACATGCCCCTGGTTTGACATAAATGGCCCTAACCAACAAGAGCATCTTGCATTCCCCTGGTTTAGGCGATCCCTTCCTGATTCTCTTATATCGAAAGCTGTTATCCCTCCCCAACTAATTGAACCAGATTGAACTCTGCCATGCTTTTAAGATGATGTTTGTGGAAAGGAGTGCATGCATGTTGAATGATTTGTGAGATCTTATTAGCGCCCTCAACATTAGGATGCATGTTGCCAAGTATTCAAGGGAATGGTAGCTCCAAACCTCACGAGACTCTATCTAAGCCCCTAGTTTTTTTGAGTGGCTCTCCAGAAATGTGTTATCGTGTCCAGGGCTTCATTGCTAACCCCATTGGACCATACCCCTGCGATATCATGTGGGTTCACCCTATCCCTGGCTTGGAGGTAATAGGTACCTAGTCTAAGGTGGGGAGCTGCTGCTGTTTAAGGGGTTGGCTAGACCCTTTTTGGGAACATGCTTTCCAAGTATTCACTTCGACTCCTCTCCAGGAAAAATGGAGGGACAGTGTTACCCATCATGCCTCTCTCTTTTAGGGCTGACTTCTATCTGCAACTTCTGTCTTCTAATTCTTTTTTGCCCTTTCGTAGATATATATATATTTGTTTTATTTCTCATGCTCTCATTCTCACCACTAACTTTTTATCTCCCTCTGGGAGGTGTAGGGTCCTTGAGTGGCTTGGATACTTTGCCCAATTCACAATGAAAGGTGGCTCCCTGACTCCCTAGGTTACCTGAATAGTATCAACCTGAGAAGGTGCTACGCATTCCCAACATTGGTAGGCTTATTCTGCTTATCATCACCAGACTAAGATTCATGCATGTGATGATGAGAACAATCATCGGCCTATATATGCGTATACTGAATGGGGGTTACTATGCGCTATGATGCAAGGCTACATGGATGCAGAAGAACATGAATTCATGCATGCAAGGAGGAAAATGTCAGTGTCGTAGAGTGAGGATACATTGTTTATGATCACTGGTAGTACTTTTTTAGGTAACATGAATTAACTGGCTCTGACAGTTTGATGCAGTCCATGTCCTTGAGTATGACGGCTCCTCCAAAGTAGACTTGTTTGACCACGAATGGTCTGCACCAGTTGGTTCTGAACTTGGCACGACTATCAGGGAGATGTATTGCTCGCAAGACTACGTCCCTTAGCAAAAAGCTTCTTGGTTGGACCTTCCTCTGATAAGCTTTGGCCATGCATTTCTGATAGCATTCCGCGTGATGCATAGCTTGCAACCGATGCTCATCTATCAAGTTCAGCTGAACAAGGCGATCCTCAGTCCACTCCACCTCCTCTAGCTCTGCTTCTTTCAAGACTCTGAGCAATGGTATCTCAACTTCTATTGGTAGGACTGCTTCCATACCATATACTAGAGAATATGGAGTTGCTCTAGTTGATGTCCAGACTGATGTTCTATAAGCCCACAAAGCGTATTGGAGCTTGTCATAACAATCCTTATGTGTTTCCGCCATCTTTTTAAGAATTTTGGTTAGATTCTTATTGGCGGATTCCACAACCCCGTTCATCTTAGGATGCTACGGGGAGGACCTGTGATGCCTGATGTGGAACTCCTGTAGGAAATCCTCAACCTTTTTGGTTGTGAAATTTATCCCATTATCAGAAATGATTGAATGCGGGACCCCATACTGGGTAATGATATTGTTCCTGATGAACATTTCAGTTTCAGAGGCAGTCACTGTCTTGTAAGAAACTGCTTCCAACCATTTTGTAAAGTAATCAATTGCTACCAGGATGTACAGATTTCCATTGGATGTTGCCAGGTGGTTAGTTCCGATGACGTCTATTCCCCATGTTGAGAAAGGCCATGGTGACAACATGCTGTGGAGCTACTGCAGTGGTGCATGAATAAAGTTGCCATGGACCTGATAGTTGTGACATCTTCGCACAAACTGACAGCAGTCCATCTCCATTGTTGACCGGAAATAACCTTGTAACATTATTTTCTTGGCCAAAAATACTCCATTCATGTAGGGCCCACATGTCCCAGCATGCACTTGCCACATTACTGTATCAGCCTCCTTTTTATCAAGACAGCATAGAAGCATCTGATTGTAAGACCTGCTGTACAAGTGACCAGCTCCAAGCACATATTTTGAAGCCAGTCGGACCATGGTCTTTCTATCTACCGCTGATGCATCTGGATGGTGACTCCCGATTTCCATGTAGGCTTTGATGTCATGATACCATGGGAGCTCTACTGTGGAATCTGCTTCGTCTAAGCTCATGCAGTGTGTCGGTTGGTCTATGCAGGTTATTGATACTTTCACTGTGTCATCCTCTGGTGTGGACAACCAAGATGCAAGAGTAGCTAGTGCATCTGCATTTGCATTCTTGGCCCTGTTCATAAAGGAAAAGCGTATCTCCTCATACTCGGCCATCAGCTTTAAGATATGGTTATGGTATGGAACCAATTTCAGGTCTTTGGTTCTCCAGTTGCCATTAACTTGTGAGATGACTAACATGGCATCACCATGCACATGCAGCTTCCATGTACCATGTTCTAACGCAGCCCGCAAGCCAAGAATACATGCCTCGTACTTTGCCACATTATTGGTGCACAATGGTTAACTTTCGAGCAAGTGGGATCATCTGGCCCTGCGGGGTCTCTAGCACTACACCGATGCCCATGCCTCTCCTGTTAACTGCACCATCAAAGTAAAGTTGCCACTTATCTTTATCTTGAGGGTCTACTAACTCTTCCTCTTCCATGGCAAATAGTATATCCTCATCAGGGAACTGAGTCTGCAGGGGTTGATACTCTGTCAAGGGTAAATCTGCTAAGTGATCTGCCATGATCTGTCCCTTCATCAATTTCTGAGTGACAAAAGTGATATCAAACTAAGATAAGATCACTTGCCACTTGACACATCTACCCACCAGTGTGGGCTTCTAAAACAAGTATTTCATGGGATCATGTCGACACAGTAATAGAACTAGATATGCCATCATATAGTGCAAACTTTTTCGATTGTGGTATACTTAGCTTCACAATCATTGAAGTTTTTACTCAAATAGTAAATGGCCCTCTCCTTGCAACCTGTTTCATCATGCTGACCCAAGACTACGCCCATTGAATGTCGTGTTACTGACAAATAGAGCAACAGGGGATGCCCTAGTGTCGGAGGAACTAAGAACTGGTGGTCTTACCAAGAGCTTCTTGATTTTGTTGAATGCTTCCTAGCACTCTTCATTTCAGCAGATCTATGCGTTCTTCCTTGAGAGCTTGAAGATCGGCTCACATCAGTGTCAACTGAGCAATGAACCAGCTAATATATTGCAACCGCCCTAGCAACCCTTGGACTTCTTCTTCTGTTGTAGGAGGAGGCATCTCGATGATGGCTTTAGCCTTGTTCGGATCTACCTCGATTCCCCTTTGGCTAATGAAGTTTCCCAGTAGCTTGCCTAATGACACACCAAATACACACTTGTTGGGGTTCAACCGTAGCTTATATTTTCGCAAGCGGTTGAAGAACTTCCTCAAACAAGCAATGTGTTCTTCAGGCTCCTTTGACTTAGTGATCATATTATCCACGTAAACCTCGATGTCTTGGTGCATGAGATCGTGGAATAAGGCCATCATTGCCCTTTGATATGTGACCCTGGCATTCTTGAGCCCAAATGGCATAACTTTGTAGCAGAACACTCCCTATGGGGTAATCAAGGATGTTTTCTCCATATCCTCTTTTGCCATTCGGATTTGATTGTATCCTGAGAATCCATCCATGAATGACAACATTTTGTGTCCTGCAGTATTGTCTACCAACACATCAATGTGTGGGAGTGGGAAATCATCCTTTGGGCATACTTTGTTTAGGTCCCTGTAATCAATACACATTCAGACTCGACCATCTTTATTAGGTACTGGAACCACATTCGCTAACCATTCTGGGTAATGGATGACCTTCAGAAAGTTAACTTTGTACTGTTTTATTATCTCTTCTTTCAATTTCAATAGCCCTTGTAGTCGCCATCTACGCAATTTTTGTTTAACTGGCTTGACATCAGGTTTAAGTGGTAATGTGTGCACCACTACCTCGACATCTATCCCAACCATATCATCGTAACTCCAGGCGAAGATATCTGCATATTCTTGGAAGAGTTCAACAAGTTCTACTTGAGCTTGTACTATGAGTCAGGTGCTTATTCACACTTCCTTGACATCTTCATTGGTGTCAATGTTTACAGACTCAGTTTCTTCTTCTATATGCATGTTCGGGCCTTCTGGATCATCATCATAAGGCTGGAATTCTGGCACATCATGACTTTCCTCTTCTATTTCTGCATCATCTTCTTCTCCACATGCCATAAGTTCGGGAAGGACTTGTTGCTAGAATGATGGATCTGTGTCCTCAATGGTGCACATTTTCTCAGCATTCTGCCCTTGATGATGCTTTAGAATGGTTACTGTAAACTTGGTTTTTTGTATGGACCTCTAATGATCTCAGACTCTACTACTGAACTTGTAGATGTATCTGGCTATTTACTTCATTCACAGCCTTATTATGTAGACAAAAGTTTTTATTCTCATGATTTTCTTGTACATCATGTGTGACAAGTGGGCAGCTGCCCTATGACTGACTGATGTGAGTGTTACCACCCACATTCACTCCTGAGCCAAACTCAGGATCTTTTTTTATTTGGACCCCACTACTCAAGTGGGGCCAGGACTGATAATACCACCTAGACTCGCCTCCTAGCTGATAGGTGATAACCTCCTCTGGTCTAGTGTTTAGTGATCTGTTCTCTTCCGGGGTCACAATAGTGGACTGACACTATGCAATTGTCTGCTCTACAGTATGTTCTGTCTTTACTGCTTTCCCGTTTTTGCGCCTGAGCTCACTTTACGCATCTTATGTGAGTACCGCTAACTGCTCCTGAAACAAAACTTCCAAATCATTGAGCATGTTGTCAACCTGTGCTACCACAGCATCTCCCTCATCTTCATTGGAATCAAAATCAACATTATAGGCACTGGTAGTTTCTAACACCTCAGGCGATGATTCTGGCAGTCCCAACTGCAACCCCTTCAAAGTTGACTGATGTACTGATGCTGCTATTGTTGAGACTGCCCCTGCTGAATCCAAGACTACAGTTGTACCTGTAGAAAGTCCTTTAGCTGACTCCGAAGGTGGCAATGCCAGCATAGCTATCCCTGGTGGCATGAACGATGTCGAATCAACTCTGGAGTCCTTAATTTCCTCCTCTAAGTAATAATCTTCTACACATATCCATTCTGACATATTGACTGGTTTATCCTGCTCAGGCTTTGCAAGCACAAAACTCTGATTCGGATCCAGCAATCCTGCACTAACAAAGTTTGTTAAATCGCGTGGAATAACAAGCTTTTGGAACTTACGACGCTTCGAGTATCCATCTAGTGGTTTCCACTAGTATCCCAGTCCTTTGAACTCTCGCCTTTTCTCTACGGCAATTGGTTCGACGATTCCTTGGCCATTCTGCCAGAAAGGTGCTCCTTTCTCATACACCCACCCTTGACATAGATTCTCGACCATCAAAAAACGATTGCCAAAAGCAGCCAAATGGCTGGCACGCTCGAGAATCAAAATGAAATTGACCGGTTCAAAGCGGTCGACACGGCAAAGCACATCAAAAGTTTTAGGGTCAAAATGGATAGTATGGAGCAACACTGAAGAGACTGCCTCAACCTTCTCTTTTCATGATTTTCCGCCATCACAACGACAATGTCATTGTTCTAGATGAACTTAATCATTCGGTGAAGGGTTGAGGGGATAACCTTATGCTTGTGGAGCCAAGGGCGCCCAAGCGGAAGATTGAAGGATGGCTCGAGGTCGACAACATAGATGCAACCTCAAAACGGGCACGACCAATGATTAAGGGAATGATCAAAATCCCTAGAGCATCATGGTGTGTGTTATCGAATTTCATCATTCCTTTCACAGTTGGGGTAATGTCTTTAAATTTAAAGCCGACCTGGCTTGTAGTTCGCAAAGGGCAGACATTTAAACTGGCGCCATTATCCACCAAAGTAAGAGGAATGCGGTAATTTTAGTATTGCACCATTATGACTAAGGGTTGATTATGATAAGTCCCTACTAGGGGAAGCTCTGAGCTAGAGAATGAAACGACATGTGGCGCAGCTATCATCCCTACCATGCTTTCCAAGGCTGATGGTTGTATTGTTGGGGAAACATGTGTGGCCTGGAAAACTCTGAGAAATACCTCTCGGTGTTCAGCCAATGTGTGGATTAGGTCCCTGATGGTGATATCTACTTTGACATTCTTTATTTGGGCTGTGATGTCAGCTTCAGGAAGGTCAGTCTTGGCAGTGGAAGGGTTAGCTCTCAGGATTGTCTCTCCATGGATTTGATTGGGGATCTGGTTCTTTGGTTGGGAAGACGAAGTTGTGGGCTAGCTGGTTTTGTTTGCCAGAACCGGGGCCTTGTATACCCATCCTGATCGTGTCACCTCAGCACACATTTCTGTGAGTATCCTGTGTCAAGTTGATGAACACAGGAGCACAGGTCCTCAATCCCATAGGGACAGAAGTTGGTGGAGTAGGTGTTGGCGCTTGGTGGGTTAGGTCATGTCATGGTTTGGCTAACAAACTAATTGTTGATGGGGTGGATTGCATAGTAGACTTTGCAGCCGTGCGCCTCGATTTGGTAGTCAGTTGGTTCATATTGATTGACTAAGATGATAAGGGAACGGATCTGAGACATCATGGATGAGAAGAGAAGGATTGAAAGGTGCAGTCTCATGAAAAGAATGAAAATGATTTCCTGAAGTTCTGGGTACATGCTCAAGCAAGGGTCGGTTGACTATGTTGCTAGATGTGGATGCAGAGGAATGAGGTGTCTGTGTAGCAGGCGTGGACTCTACCTCCTGTGTGTTGATGGTGTTGACCTTCTGGTCAATTAAATCCTGAATTGCTTCTCTAAGTGAAAAGCAATTATCCGTAGAGTGCCCCGCGGCTCTACGGTAGCTGTAGTATAAATCCGCTTTAAACCATCGCAGAAGTGGGTTCGATGGTGGGCAAATTTCCAGAAGCCTTAGGAGTGACGCTACCTTAGGAAATACGACACTCAGTAGCTCAACCAGAGGAGTGTAATCCCTCTCGGGTCGTGGGAGTCGCCTTGATCCTGGGAAACGCCCCTACCTTGCCGGTGTAGGCTGGTAGACTAGCTCAGCAGTGGTAGTGATTCGTGATGTGCGTGGTGCCCTAGGTGCAGGAGAGTAGACCACCTGGCTATGAGCTGGTGAGCTCACCACACTGACCTGCATAATGGGAGCTCCAACATATGCCACAACATTCTTGGTAGAATCCTTCTTCTGTGCATACCCAATGTTGGATCCGCTATTGCCACCATTATTGTCACTGGTTCCACCTAAAGCCATGGTCTACTTTGTGAATGCTGGTAATGCAGGAAAGCTTCCGCTCTTCATTGAGCTCTCGACACTGGTGCCAGCTTTGATCAGGAATGCAAAGGTGGAAATAGGCTGGATGCTTAGCAGAGCCCCAATGGTTGGTTGCGCTCCTCAAATTATTATTTTGATAGACTCTTTGTCAGAAGGACTATCGCAAACTTGTGAAGCGAGGGCTCGCCAGCGACCGACGTACTCCTCGAATGGCACATGGGGCTTCTGCCTTATGGTGACTAGGTCCTCGCGCTTTGGGACCATGTCGAGATTGAAGGAATATAGTTCCAAAAAAGCCTATCTGAGATCATTGCAGGTCTTTATAGAGGCCATATCCTAGGATGTGAACCATTTCAAAGCTGGACCGGTGAGGCTTCTCTGAAAGAGGTGAATAAGAAGTCTCTCATCAGCCTGTAACTAAGCGAGATCGCCACAGTATGTCCTATGGTGTGAGATTGGGTAGCTTTCCCATTATACTTTTCAAATTCAAGGATATGGAAGCGTGGAGGGAATATGGCCTCTGGGAAATAGTAGAGGTCCTAGAAGGTATAAGGCTGGTGGTCCCCGCCCTGCACTTGTCGTAATGTTTTCTCCAGGTCATTTATCCATGTGAAAAGTGCATTTGCAGTTTCTGCTAACATTGATTATGCAGTTGGGGCGGGTCTCACGTACACTGTATCCATAGCACCCGTGTGCTCCTCCGGATCTATCATTTCGCCACCTTGTGGCGTGGCATGATGACCAGCGTACCTGTGTATGTGTGTTGTCTGTGGTGGAGTGCATGCTGAAGCCTATATCTAATGTAAGGGTACAGGAATGTTATGTTGTGTTTCACATGGGAGTAACAGTTATTGAACCGGTATTGATGGTTTCACAAGTCGTTGTACTCCTGTCAACCAAAAAGGCAGACCACCAGCAGATTGAGGAACATGATGTGCATGCTATGGTTGTGATACTATCGGCAGAGTAGCAGCGCCTGTCGTCGAGACAGCGAGAAGCTGTGGCGACGGCTGCAGTGGTGGTGTTACTGGTGCAACGTGAAGTGTCTGAGTAGGCGAAGCTGTGGCAACGTGTAGTGGTGGTGTTACAGATTGACGAGAGACTTCTCATTCACCTCCTTCAGAAAAGCCTCACAGGTCCAGCTTTGAAATGGTTCACATCTCTAGATATGGCCACTATAAAGAACTGGAATGATCTCAGCCAGGCTTTTCTAGAACAGTATTCCTTTAACCTCGACATGGTCCCAAAGTGCGAGGACCTAGTTGCCACAAGGTTGAAGCCCCACGAGCCGTTCGGGAAGTACGTCGGGTGTTGGCGAGCCCTCGCTTCACAAGTTCGCGATAGACCTTCTAACGAGGAGTCCATCGATATAATAATTCGAGGAGCACAACCAACCACAAGGGCTCTACTGAGCATTCAGCTTATTTCCACCTTTGCATCCCTAATCAAAGATGGCACCCATGTCAAGAGCTCACTGAATAGCGGAAGCTTTCCTGCATTAGCAACATTCGGAAAGCAGACCATGGCTTCAGGTGAAAACAGTAACAACAATGTTGGCAACAATGGATCCAACACTGGTTATGCACGGAAGGACTCTACCAAGAATGTTGTGGCATATGTTGGGGCTCCCGTTATGCCGGCCAGTGTGGTGAGCTTGCCAACTTAGAATCAGGTTGTCTACTCTCCTACACCTAGGGCACCACCCACTTCACAAATTATCGCCACCGCTGAGCTAGTCTACCAACCCGCACCGGCAAGGCAGGGGCCCTACACAGGACTAAGACGACCTCCACGACTTGAGAGGGATTACACTCCTCTGGTTGAGCCTTTGAGTGTCATGTTTCCGAAGGTGGTGTCACTTCTGAGGCTTCCGAAAATTTGCCCACCACCAAATCCACTTCCACCGTGGTTTAAAGCGGATTTATTCTGCAGTTTCCATAGAACAGCAGGGCACTCTACGGATAACTGCTATACAATCTGGAAAGAAATTCATAACTGGATTGACCGGAAGGTCATCACCATTAACACGCAAGAGGCGGAGTCCACGCCCGTTGCACAGACACCTCATTCCTCTACATCTACATCTAGCAACATAGTCAACCGGCCCTTGGCTGAGCATGCACTCGGAACATCGGGAGTCTATTTGCTTTCTTCTGATGAAGTTGCACCTTTTGATTTTTCCCTTCTCATCCGTAAAGTCTCAGATCTGTTCCCCCATCAGCTTAGTCAATCTTTCATTGAAGCCTCCAGTTCAGTAATCAATATGACCCAACTGACTGCCTGACCAAGGCACACAATTGTAAGACCTACTATGCAATCCTCCCCTTCAACAATCTGTTTGTTAGCCAAACCAAGGCATGACATGACCCACCAAGCACCAATACCTACTCTACCAATTTCAGTCCTAGTGGAATTGAGGGCCCATACTCCTGTGGTCATCAGCTAGACATAGGATACTCACTGCATGCCTTATAGCTATACCATAGAAATGTGTGCTGAGGTAACATGGTCAGGACGGGTATACAAGGCCCTGGTTCCAGCAAATAAAACTAGCCAACCCACAACTTCACCTTCTCAACCAAAGAACCACATCCCCAATCAAATCCCTGAAGAGACAATCCCGAGAACTAACCCCACCACTACCAAGACTGACCCACTTATAGCTGACATCACTGCCCAGTTAAAGAAGGTCAAAGCAGACATCTCCATCTAAGACCTAATCCATACTTCAGCTGAACACTGAGAGGCATTTCCTTGAGTTTTCCAGGCCGCTCATGTTTCCCCAACAATACAACCATCAACCTTGGAAAGCATGGTAGGGATGATAGCTGTGCCATAGGTCATTTCATTTTCTAGCTCAGAGTTTCCCCCAACAGGGACTAATCATAATCAACCTCTCTTAATCACGGTGAAATACAAAAATTTCCGCATTCCTCTCACTTTAGTGGATAATGGCGCCAGTTTAAATGTCTGCCCATTGCGAACCGCGAGACAGGTCGGCTTTAAATCCGAAGACATTACTCCAACCGTGAAAGGGATGACGGTGTTTGATAACACGCACCATGATGCTCTAGAGGTTTTGATCATTCCATTAATCATTGGTCCTGCTCGTTTTCAAGTCGAGTTCCAAGGGTTTCGACCTCGAGCCGTATTTCAATCTTTTGCTTGGGTGCCCTTGGCTCCACAAGCATCAGGTGATCCCCTCAACCCTTCACCGAATGATTAAGTTCCACTGGAACAACAACATTGACGTTGTGATGGCATAAAACCTTGAAAAGGAGAAGGTTGAGGTAGTCTCTTCAGTGTCGCTCCATACTGTCCATTTTGACCCTAAGCCTTCTAATGTGCTTTATCGTGTTGACCGATTTGAACCGATCAATTTCATTCCAATTCTCGAGCATGCCAGTCATTTGGCTGCTTTTGGCAATCCTTTTTTGATGGCTGAGATTCTGTGTCAGAGGTGGGAGTATGAGAAAGGAGCACCTCTCAAGCGGAATGGCCAAGGAATCGTCGAACAAATTGCCGTAGAGAAAAGGCGAGAGTTTGAAGGACTAGGATATGAGTGGAAACGACAAGACGGATACTCGAAGTGTCGTAAGTTCCAAAAGCTTGTTATTCCATGAGATTTAATTAACTTCGTAAGTGTAGGATTGATGGATCCCAATAAGAGTTTTGTGCTTGTAAAGCCTAAGCAGGATAAACCAGTCAATGGGTCAGAATGGATATGTGTGGAAGATTATTACTCAGAGGAGGAAATTGTGGACTCCAGAGTAGATTCGACATCGTCCATGCCACTAGGGATAGCTATCCTGGCATTGCCACCTCCGGAGTCAGCTGATGGGCTTTCTACAAATACAGCTGTAGTCTTGGATTCAACAGTGGCAACTTCAACAGTAGTAGCATCAGAATATCAGTCAGTTCTGAAGGGGTTGCAGTTGGGATAGCTGGAATCATCATCTGAGGTGTTAGAAACTACCAATGCCTATTATGTGGATGTTGCTTCTGATGAAGATGAAGGGCATGCTGTGGTAGCACAAATTGATAGCGTACTCATCGATTTGGAAGTTCTGTTTCAGGAACAGTTAGCGGTACTGGTGGAAGACGTGCAAAGTGAGATCAGGTGCAAAAAAGGGAAGGCAATAATGACAGAATACACTGCAGAACAAACAATTGCACAGGGTCAGTGTGCTATCTTGACCCTAGAGGAGGACAAATCATTAATCGCTAGATCAGAGGAGCTTATCTCCAATCAGTCGGGAGGCGGGTCTAGTTGGTTTTATCAGTCCTGGCCCCACTTGAGCAGTGGGGTCCAAAAAAAAAGATATGAGTTAGGCATAGGAGAGGATGCAGGCACAACACTCACATCAATCTATTAAAGGATAGCTGCCCACCTATCACACATGCTGCACAAGAAAATTGTGAAAATAAAAACTTTTGTCTACATAAGAAGGCCGTGAAAGAAGTAGAACAGCCAGATACACCTACAAGTTCGGAAATAGTAGAGTCTAAGGTCAGTAGAGGTGCATACAAGAAGACTTGGGTTACAGTAACCATTCTAAAGCATCGTCAAGGACGAAATGCTGAGAAAGTGTGCACCTTTGAAGACACAGATCCATCATTCTAGCAAGAAGTCCTTCCTAAACTTATTGCATGTGGAGAAGAGGTTGATGCAGATATGGAAGAGGAAAGTCACGATGCACCAGAATTCTAGCCTTATGATGATGACCCAGAAAGCTCAAATTTGCACGTAGAAGAAGAAACAAAGTCTGTAAACATTGGCACCGATGAAGATGTCAAGGAAGTGTGGATAAGTGCCAAACTGACAGCACAGGCCAGAGTAGAACTTGTTGAGCTTCTCCGAGAATATGCAGATATCTTCGCCTAGAGTTACAATGACATGGTCGGGCTAGACGTTGTGGTAGTGGTGCACACATTACCCCTTAAACCTGACGTCAAGCCAGTTAAGCAAAAATTACGTAGATGGCGACCGTAGTGGTTGTAAAAATTGAAAGAGGAGATAATGAAACAGCACAAAGTTAACTTTCTGAAGGTCGTCCTTTACCCAGAATGGTTAGCGAATGTGGTTCCAGTACCTAAGAAAGATGGTCGGGTCTGAATGTGTATTGATTACAGGGACCTAAACAAAGTATGCCCAAAGGATGATTTCCCACTCCCACACATTGATGTGTTGGTAGACAATACTGCATGACACAAAATGTTGTCATTCATGGATGGATTCTTAGGATACAATCAAATCTGAATGGCAAAAGAGGATACGGAGAAAACATCCTTGATTACTCCATAGGGAGTGTTCTGCTACAGAGTTATGCCATTTGGGCACCAAGACATCGAGGTTTACGTGGATGATATGATCGCTAAGTCAAAGGAGCCTGATGAACACATTGCTTGTTTGAGGAAGCTCTTCAACCGCTTGTGAAAATGTAAGCTGCAGTTGAACCCCAACAATTGTGTATTTGGTGTGTCATCAGGTAAGCTACTAGGATACATCATTAGCCAAAGGAGAATTGAGGTGGATCCGAACAAGGCTAAAGCCATCATCAAGATGTCTCCTCCTACAACAGAAAATGAAGTCCAACAGTTGCTGGGGAGGTTGCAGTAGATCAGTCGGTTCATTGCCCAATTGACACCAATTTGTGAACCAATCTTCAAGATATTAAGGAACAATGCGCAGATCTGATGGAATGAAGAGTGCCTGGAAGCATTTACCAAAATCAAGAAGCTCTTGGTAAGACCACCAGTTTTAGTCCCTTCGACACTAGAGCATCCTCTGTTGCTCTATTTGTCAATAACACAACATGCAATGGGCACAGTTTTGGGTCAGCATGATGAAACAGGTCGCAAGGAGAGGGCCATTTATTATTTGAGTAAAACGTTCAATGATTGCGAAGTTAAGTATACCACAATCAAGAAAGTCTGCTTGTCCCTTGCCTGGGCCACACAGCGCCTGAGGCACTATATGATGGCATATCCAGTTCTATTACTGAGCCGACATGATCCCATGAAATACCTGTTTCAAAAGCCCGCACTGGTGGGTAGATGTGTCAAATGGCAAGTGCTCTTATCTCAGTTTGATATCACTTTTGTCACTCAAAAATCAATGAAGAGACAAGCCGTGATAGATCACTTAGCAGATTTACCCTTGCTAGAGTACCAACCACTGTAGACTCAGTTCCCTAATAAGGATATATTGTTTGCCATGGAAGAGAAAGAGTCAGTAGACCCTCGAGATAAAGACCAGTGGCAGCTTTACTTTGATGGTGCAGTTAACAGGAGAGCCATGGGCATCGGTGCAGTGCTAGAGACTCCGTAGGGCTAGATGATCCCACTTGCTCGAAAGTTAACCTTTGTGGGCACCAATAATGTGGCAGATTATAAGGCATGTATTCTTGGCTTACGGGCTGCATTAGAACATGGTGCGCGGAAACTACATGTGCATGGTGATGCCATGTTAGTTATCTCACAAGTTAATGGCAACTAGAGAACCAAAGACTTGAAATTGGTTCCATATCATAACCATTTCTTAAAGCTAATGGTCGAGTTTAATGAAATACGCTTTTCCTTTATGAACAGGGCTAAGAATGCTTACACAGTTGCACTAACCACTCTTGCATCCTGGTTGTCCATACCAGAGGATGACATAGTGAAGGCATCAGTAACCTGCACAGACTAGTCGACACACTGCATGAGCATAGAAGAAGGAGATTCCATAGTAGAGCTCCCATGGTATCATGACGTCAAAGTCTACCTAGAAACCAAGAGTCACCATCCAGATGCATCTGTGGCAGATAGAACGACCATGGTCCGACTGACTTCAAAATATGTGCTTGGAGCCGGTCACTTGTACAGTAGGTCTTACAATTAGATACTTCTACGCTGTCTTGATAAAAAGGAGGCAGATATAGTAATGGTGCAAGTGCATGCTGGGACATGTGGGCCTCACATGAATGGGGTATTATTGGCCAAGAAAATAATGTTACAAGGTTATTTCTAGTCAACCATGGAGATAGACTGCTATCAGTTTGTGCAAAGATGTCACAACTATCAAGTCCATGGCAACTTCTTTCATGCAGCACCACAGTAGCTCCACAGCATGTCGACACCTTGGCCTTTCTCAATATGGGGAATAGACGTCATCGGAGCAATCCACCCAGTAGCTTCCAATGGACATTAGTACATCATGGTAGCAATTGATTACTTCACAGAAAAGGTGGAGGTAACTTCTTACAAGATAGTGACCGCCTCCGTGACTGAAAAGTTCATCAGGAACAATATCATTACCCGGTATGGGGTCCTGCATTCAATCATTTATGATAATGGGACAAATTTCGCAGCCAAAAAGATTGAGGATTTCCTGCAGGGATTCCATATCAGGCATCATAGGTCCTCCCTGTACCGTCCTCAAATGAATGGGGCTGTGGAATCTGGCAATAAGAATCTAACCAAGATTCTTAAAAGGATGACGGAAAGACATAAGGACTAGCATGACAAGCTCTTGTATGCCTTGTGGGCTTATAGAACATCTGTCCAGACTTCAACTAAAGCAACTCCAAATTCTCTGGTATATGGTATGGAAGCAGTCCTACAAATAGAGGTAGAGATACTGTCGCTCAGAGTCCTGAAAGAAGTAGAGCTGGAGGAGGCGGAGTGGATTGAGGACTGCCTTGTTCAACTGAACTTGATAGATGAGCATCAGTTGCAAGCTATGCATCATGCACAATACTATCAGAAACACATGGACAAAGCTTATTAGAAGAAGGTCTGACCAAGAAGATTTTTGCCAGGGGACCTAGTCTTGCGAGCAATGCATCTTCCTAATAGTCGTGGCAAATTCTGGCCCAACAGGCACGGACCATTCGTGGTCAAACAAGTCTACTCTAGAGGAGCTGTCATCCTTGAGGACATGGACTACATCGAAAAGTCAGAGCTAGTCAGTTCATGCTACCTAAAAAACTACTATCAGTGATCATAAATAGTGTGTCCTCACTCTACGACACTGACACTTTCCTCCATGCATGCATGAATTCATGTTCCTCTGCATCCATGTAGCCTTGCATCACAGCACATACTAACCCCCATTCAGTATACGCATATATAGGTTGATGTTTGTTTTCATCATCACATGCATGGATCTTAGCCCGGTGATGATAAGCAGAATAAGCTTGCCATTGTTGGGAATGCGTAGCAGCTCCTCAGGTAGATACTATTCAGGTAACCTAGGGATTGAGGGAGCCACCTTTTATTGTGAATTGGGTGAAGTATCCAAGCTACTCGAGGACCCTACACCACCTAAAGGGAGATAAAATGTTAGGGGTGAGAATGAGAGCGTGAGAAATAAAACAAAAATATATACCTATGAAAGGGCATAAAAGAATTAGAAGACAGAAGTCGTAGATAGAAGTCAGCCCTAAAAGAGAAAGGCATGACGGGTAACACTGTCCCTCCAATTTATCTTGGAGAGGAGTCAGAGTGAATACCTTGAAAGCATGTTCCCAAAAAGGGCCTAGCCAACCCTTTAAATAGCAGTAGCTCCTCACCATAGACCAGGTACCTATTACCTCCAAGCTAGGGATCGAGTCAACCCACATGCCTATGAGGGAGAATGAACAAAGAATAAATAAAATAAAAAGCATGGGTATGGTCCAGAGGGGTTTGGAATGGAGTCCAAGACACGATATCGCATTTCTAGAGAGCCACCCAACAAACTAGGGGCTTTGATAGAGTCTCGTGAGGTTTGGAGTTACCATTCCCTTGTATACTTGGCAATAAGCATCCCAATGCTGAGAGCGCTAAGAAGATCCCACAAAATCTTTCCGCAAACATCATCTTAAAGTGTCATAGAGTATTATCTAGTTCTCTTAGCTAGGGTATGATAACAACTTTCAGTCTGAGAGAATCAGGAAGACATCGTCTAAACCAAGGCATGTACGCTACTCTTATTGGGTAGGGCCATTTATGTCAAACCAGAGGCATGATAGCTGTCCTATAGTTAGACACATTGAACTAGTACTCAACCAGGGGCATGCAAGCTGCTCTAATTGGTTAAGAGTCATCCATGTCAAACTAGGGGCATGTTAGCTGTCTTATGGTTAGACACACCGAGCAAATACTCAACCAGGGGCACACAAACTGCTCTGATTGGTTAAGAGTCATCCATGTCAAGCCAGGATCATGTCGGTTGTCCTATGGTTAGTCACACTAAGCCAATGCTTGACCAGGGTCGTGTCAGCTGCTCTACAGGTCGAGGATCCTCGTAATCTACCGGGAGGCACTCCAGCTACCTCATTTGGCTTCTTAAGCGCCTTATGAGGGCACAGTCATCGAACAGTCCCAATCCTCAGGGATTGGTGGCTATACCTCATGACATGGGTGCCTGGTCAAAACCGTCTGGTAACCAGGACCTTCTCCCATGGCTATGCACAAAATTTAGTCTGTTCGGCAACTCCTTGTTCAATCAGTTGTAACAGTCAGCTTTGGGCCAGTCTCTTTGATTTTTCAATACTATTTGTGTTGCATCTTTTATTTGTCTACTTTGGACTTACTAATTGTTATTGAACGGAACAAAGTTGAAATCTGTTTCTAAAACAATGTTTTGAGCATGTTTTGCAGGAGATCGTTTGCCCTTTTCTAAGGAGGCTTGAGTCAAGGAAAGCTGAAACACCTTACAGATCATGGGTTTCCCTACGATGATTGTGCCCACACATTGCTCAGATGTTCTCCAAGCTAGGATCGGGTAGTTAACAGAGAGTGATCGCGAGAAACTACGGACTTATGGAATCTCCTCAAAGCTTATAGATATCACGTAGATGGAGGTTTCTCGATACTTCTTGTGTACAGCTGCCCGGTTCTGGAAGCCAACTCTTCATGTATTCCGCTTTGGGAGAATCGAATTGACCCCAACCGAGGAGGAGGTCCACAAAGTATGCTGTCTACAGAGGTTCCTAGGACACATCGTGTTTATGCGGCTGTAACCATGCCGGCGAGGAGATTCCGCAAATGAATACGAAATCGGACGGCAAAATCACGTCGAAAAAGCAAAATAAATGGAGTCGCCACCTAGTCTATTAAGGAAGACAAGGAAAACCATATACATGAAAAATCATGCAAAAGACAACAAAGACAAGTCTATGAAATAACCAGAATGTGGGTAAGGATCCCTGTTACGCACGAGGAAGGTGTTAGGCACCCTCGTACGCCCGATAAAATCGGTCTTCCTTGATTTCACCTATGAAATGTTGGCTTTTCAGCCGCTTGCTATACGCCCAAGG
>JAMKQA010001015.1:0-20762 GCA_024699735.1 Posidonia australis | reverse complement strand
TGCAAGGGGAAGCTTCAGAACACAAATTTTGGTTGTTGGGTGGAAGGAGGAACTCAAGCAAGAACTTGCAAAAGTGCAGATCTGTTTCTCAGATTTCAGCACTAGAGTTTTTCTCCCAAAGTGTTGTCCTTGGAATGGCTGCTATGGATCTCTATTTATAGGGATCTAGGGATGGGTTACACAAGTGAAACAAAGGGTCTTGCAAACGAAAAGCCTCGAATATTCGTTGGCACATTCGTTTGCAAGGGTAACAGCCGGAAGATGGAAGGTCAGCAGCCACATCTGGGCGCCTGATTGGTGCGCCACCTTCGTGCACCCACCCAGCTCACAAATGTCTGATTGGGGCTCTGGCTAATGGGTTTGGGGCTCGGTTCAAGGGCTGATCACATCCAAAGCAACATAAGGATACTCATCTCTGGGTTACCTCAAAATTGGGGTGTCTACACACCCCAAAACAACCCAAACCTTTAAATGCTCTGTAGACACCTCGATTTTGTAGTCACTTGACAACAAGCTCCTCTGAAAAGATGCTCTCGTTGCGACCACCTAAACCCTAGCTCAACCTAAACCCACAAGATCATTCAGGCCCATACAAACCCACGATGACCTAATTCAAGCAAAAACCAATAATTAAGAATCAAAACAAAATAAAATTCATTTAAAACATTTAAAATCCAATTTAATCAAATACAAATCCCAATTAAAACAAAAATTAAATAAAATCCACTTAAAATCGAAATTAATCAAATAAAACCCTAATTAAAACCAAAATCAAATAAAATCCAGTTAAACCACTTAAAATCCAAATTAATCAAATAAAAACCCTAATTAAAACCAAAATCAAATAAAATCTAGTTAAACCATTTAAAATGCAAATTAATCAAAATTAAACCTTAAGTAAAACCAATTAAATCAAAATTTAAATTAAATCCCAAATTAAACCAATTAGGGATTTTAATTAAACCTTAAATCACAAAATCAAAATAATTTAATTAAAATCACAAAAAAAAAACCTAAGTTAAATAAAACCATAAAATCCCTAAACCCTAAAAACCCTAAAAGAAAAACAATAAACCCAAAAATCCTTATTGAAACCACTTGATTAAACTTAAAACAATAAAAATCAAAATCTTAATTAAAATCATAAAAAAACCTAAAACTAAACTAGAAAACCAAAACCCTAATTCTCAAAACCTAAAAACATAAACCTAAAAGAAAAAACCAAAACATGCCCACTTCCAGGCCCAAAACCAAGCCCAATACCCCATTTCCCCCTCAATCACAAACTTTAGAAAACCAAAAAAAGATTCAGGCGACCCCCGAATTTTCCGGTGACATCTCTGGCATCATTTCCGACAGATTCCCCAAATCTCCGAAGAAGATCCCTGATTCTTTTGTGATCTCCGGCCTTTCCTCCTCTAGCATGCGCTCAATCCAACATCGTCCAGCCCTTGAGGAGAATCGACGGCTGCAAGAGGCTTCACCGGCGTTTAAAAACGCCTCGTCGCCGACTGAGAAGACCTTCTTCTTCAAGCGCACTTCAGCCCACGAAAGGACCCCTGCACTCGAACCATCAGAAGCCTAACCATTTTCCCACGTCTAGAGCTCTCTCTCCAGCCATTTCCTTACCCCTAGGAGCCCCAACCGCCGTCGTCGGAGCTACAACCAGAGGAACCTCACCGTCCAGTCGCGTCAGGAGGGACATTAGCTGCCACCCAGGTATTCCTCTCCCCTCTCTTTCAATCCCAAATAGTCCCCTTAGTCTTTTAGTCGTGGTCTACTAGAGTTTGCTGCCCTGTGCGCCGTCTCACCCTTCTCCTGTGCTGGGTTCACCATCACTGACGAGACCAATTGCCTCCTTCGGTGGGAAGAGACCCCTGACGCCTTCCCTCCCTCCTTCCTAGGTCCCCTTCAATTGGGAAGGGATCCTTTAGCCTCCTACAACCAGGAATGTCGTCGCCATCACTCTGTTCCGTCGATCACCGATCGCCGCCATGGAAGCTGGTGGAAGCCTCCGAACGCCCATGCCAGTCGCAACCTCCTCTATAAGGCCAGCCTCCTCACCACAAACCTCCTCATGCTACTGTGCCACCTTCCATGCCACTGGAGCGACGACCCCATCTTTGCTACATCTGCCGCCAATCAGGGAGATGGGTGGAGCCACCTTGACATCTCCGATCTCCTCTAACCCCTTCAAAGTATCCACTGTACCATCGGGAAGCTCTTCCGCTCGTCGACCCAGCAGCCAGAGCATCGTTGCCCTCCCTCTGTCATCTTCCCAAATGCCGGTGGCCACCTCGTCGGAGCGTGAGGTGGGAGGGCGCCATAGGCTGCTCCAACCCTGTCTGACACACTGGAAACTCCCATCGTGCCTCCCTCCAGCCCCCTGGGCCGTCGCCCACCTTCCTCCGCCACTGCACCGCCGTAGGATAATCGCTGGAGCTCATGCCGGAGTGGAGACACCGGCGATCCGTCGGTGATCTTCGAAGGAATTTTTTTTTTCGTCTAGGCCCTTTAGTTTTAAGTATTTTTGCACTTGAGTCCTCCTTTCGTTACTTTTAAGTCCTTTTTCTTTATGTTTAAGTCCTTATTGTTTAAATAACTATTTATTTTCTTTATTATTCTTGTGAATATTGCATATGACCCCTACATGTCTTATTTTCTTTATAATTAGTGCATTAGTATTCATTTTATCACATTTAGGTCCCTGAGATTAGGTTTTCTTTGCAATTGAGTCCTAAACAATTGCATCATGCATCCAGAGCTTTTTAAAAATGAGTTTTCTTTGTAAAATTTGCATTCTGAGCCTTGAAAGACTTCATAATCACACTGATCATCATAATAGTTTAATTTTTATCACATTTAGGTCCTGATATTTTGCATGTGTGCCCTTGGATTCACAACATACAATCCTTGAACCCTGGTAATTTGCATCCAAACCCTTAGACTAATTTTAAATCCATCATTTAGGGTATTAGTTGTTTTCTCACATATTTTTGATATTTTCTACTTATTGCATTTCATATTTGCACTTAATCATAGATTTCATTTAAAAATCATGTTTGCATTGTAAATTGATCTTTAGTTTCATATTTTAGTTACATTTTCACTTATGTATGAATTTTGCACATTAAATCCTGAGTTTTTAGGAACTTACTAAGGTGCAATTCTCACACATCTCAGTGCCACATTTTAATTTGATCCATCATCTGCACATTAGAATAGAAGTCATTGAATATATTTTAATCCAACTTTTTACCTT
The DNA here is from genome assembly GCA_024699735.1 of Posidonia australis. Classification (NCBI taxonomy): domain Eukaryota; kingdom Viridiplantae; phylum Streptophyta; class Magnoliopsida; order Alismatales; family Posidoniaceae; genus Posidonia; species Posidonia australis. The sequence continues at coordinate 17,500 of JAMKQA010001015.1, read as the reverse complement.
TTTTGTGAATTTTGCATTTTGGTCCTTGTACTTGTCCTTTACTGTGTTTACATCATTTTATTGTCTTTAAGACCTTGTCCTTTCATGTTTTCTTGCAAATAACATTTTGTTGACATTTCGCATACATTTTGGCATATCTCAGACCATGCATCATCCCCATACATGCATTTATCACATCTGGCCATTAAAACGACCAAATTGCCCCTATGCCACCAATTCATGCACCTACATGTTAGTTATTGCATTAAGTCATGCATAACCTTTTTCTAAGTCATTCCTCAACACCTTTACACAATTAGGTACATATTCTTGCGTTTTGCATAGTTTTCATCATATTTGCACATTATCCCATCTTTTTTGAGTAAGCCTGCATTCCATGTGGTTTTCCGTAGATTTATTCCTTATTCGTTTTCAGAATCCTTCACCCAACATTCGATTTGATTTCCATTACTCCTACGTTTTGGATTTTTTGATTTGATTTGGATTTCATTGCCTGAGGGCATACACTAACTGACCGAAAGGCCCACATTGGCCTGCTTGTGGATTATTTCTCCTTTTTGATTTTCATGACTTTTTCAATGATTCCGATGACTTGGGTTGGCCCCACTTTTGACCTTCTTAATATCAATATGGTTTTTACGAGCATTCATTCCAAAAACACCATCATTTTATGTGATTTTCTTCGTATGTTGTTGTTTGCTTGTTTTACGTGGACTTCTTCGCAATTTTTCCATCTCGATTTCCACGATGTTTTCCATGATTCTGATGATTTGAGTTGGTTGCATTTTTTATGCTCTTAATGTCGGTGTGGTTTTCCAGAGCCTTTTGTCCAATAATACCGTTATTTTATGTGAATTTCTTCACGTCACAATTTACCTGTTTTATGTGGATTTCTTTGCAATTTTCCCGTTCAGATTTCCATTACGTTTTCTACAATTCTAATGAGTTGAGTTGATTTCATTTTTGATTCTCTTGAGGCCTGTATGACTTTGCGAGCCATTCTTGTCAAAAACCTTGTCATTTCATGTGATTTACTTTATCATGTCGTATTTCATGATTTCATCATTTCATGTGGATTTCTTCACTGTTTTTGCATACTATCTTGCACATCCATCTAATCTTGACTTGGCATTCATATTAGCATGATTAGAGTACAATCTAGGTTTAGCAAACATTCATTCAGCCTCTAGCAAGCGAATTGGACTAGAAAGACCGAGTTTCTCGAGCGTACGGGGTTGCCTAACACCTTCTTCGTGCGTAATAGGAATCCTTACCCATCCTATGGTTTGTGGACATCTGGCGTTCATATTTGCATCTCATGCACTCATCTTTTGTGTTTTGTTTGTGGTTTTTCTCGTCTTTCCCTTAAAAGATTAGGTGGCGACTCCTTTTCTTTTTCATTTTATCCTATCTTGCGCCTTCACCATCTTGGCATGACTGTGGCCTCCTCCCTCTGGCGCAACTCTACGCTGGATCCTCAGGTGGGCATGGTCATAAAACTGGCGACTCCGCTAGGGAATACCAGATTCCAGCTTTCAGGTTAGTCTTTTTCACTTGCTTTCTGAGGCTTTGGCTTCACATGCTTGTGATTGTTTGCTTACTTAGTGTGCCTTTCACACTTTCTTTTGCACATTTGCTCTGTCACTACTTGCATGCCACATACTTTTCCTTTTGATGTGATGAATGTTTTCGTTTCATAATCATGATGTCACGACACTTACACATGCCATGATCATGCCTTTTGCTTGTTGATTGCTTGCTTGTTTGCCTTACTAGTGTGTTTTCTTCTCCTTTCGCACTTGACATGCTTAGGAGAGTAGAGACATGTTTGTTTCCCCTTTCTGATTAAAATAAAACACGCAAACTCAGAGAAACAATTAATAAGGCAAAACTAGAGACCAAATCAAACTCTTCCCCTTGGTTAATAAAATGCAAGTAAAAAATACAAAAGCATATTGCATGATTGATCATATAGGGCATGCATCTTCTCCCCTGAGTCCACCTGCAGTCTATGAAGGACAATTCTAATAGCGCGTTCTATAGCTTTGGTGTAGGGCATGTGGCTAGTTTGTCCCCCTTGTCCAAGGTCGTGTCGGTGTTAGTAGAGGGTACAGCTCCATGCTACTGCAGAAGATGAGGCCACCAACGCACCACCCATCCACTGCTTGTGCATTGGGCAAGATTTAGAGCGGGGATCTTTACTTTCTAGCCTGAGTAGGAGACCTATTTACCCATGTGTGATCCCGGAGTAGATGGCCTTTCAGGAAACACTTAGTTGGTGAGAGAGAGCATGTTAGTTGCATCCAAGTGCATGAATGTCATTCATGCCACCATAACAACTGCATCTTGTTGCTGGTTTTAACACTGGTAGTATTCTTTTTTCCAGGTAGAGCGTGAGTTCCTCAGCCACTACTGAGCGTTCTTGCCTTGACTCTCCTATTTGCGACACTTCGTTGCTGATCATCTTTTTCTGAGTTATTCATCACTTTGACGATAGCTCGTCCTAGAATTCATCCCCTCGTTTGCCACCGTAGTCCGGTTCTTACCTGTTCCTGATAAGCCATGGCCCAGTGCACCAACAAGTCTCTGTCTACCATTGTTGCTCAGGAGGGCACTCCATTTTCGGTCCCTCCTACCCTTGCTATGTCTTCAGCTATTCACTCTGTCCCCTTCATGCATCACAGAGGTTCTATCCCCTACCCCGTAGGACATCCACTGACCTTAGCCAGTCTGGAGTCAGGCACTGAGTCTATCTCAGTGAGCCCCGCTCGGGTTCTAGATGTATCACTGACGGCCTCACTTCCTCAAGGTTCTTTCTCCTTTAGCATTCAGCCCACCGTGGTGACATCCCTTGCAGGTTCCCTGCCTCCAGGGCAACCTGTATCCGTCCCATCTTTGACATCTAGACCTCTGACTATGCCACCCCTCACTGTCCCTGAGGGATCTCCTGCTACACAGGCAGAGTATCTGTTGGCCCTCGCCTAGAAGATCGAGGGCATGACCTTTGCTATCCAGTCTACTATAGACCCTACTATTCCTGAGGTTCCCCAGCAGTCTGCTTCGACATTTCAGGCATCACCTTCTGCACCATCACCTTAGCCCTCACCCCAGCTCCTCACTGCACCCACATTAGGTGTGACACCAATGCCTCAAACACACCACCTCACTGCACAGCATTCTACTCCAGCATCTGGTGACAAGCCCCTCAGGTTAGCTGGAGTACAGCATCCACAACGCCTACAGCCTGGTGTCGTGCCGTTGCAGTACTTGTTACTCCCACACTCAGCATCCACTACCACACAACTCTCTACTCATCCTCCACTCGCACATCATCAGGTCCATGCACCTTCCCTCCCACAATCACATCCAACATTTATGCACGGATATGCTGGCCATCATGCTGCGACACTAGGTGGCATGATGGTGGACCCGAAGGAGAACTTAGGTGCGACCCACACAGCATATGTGGTTGTTCCCCCTGCTGCATCACCCTCGTTGGTAGCAACTCCAGATACACTCCACGCTAGGGTGGGTGACCAGGAGAGAGCACTTCGACAAGTGCGGGGAGGCGACCGCCAACCCTACAGATTCCGGGACCTTTGTTATTTCCTAAAGGCGACACTCCCATTGCATTTCCAAATCCCGGATTTCAAAAAATACAACGGTAAAGGTTGCCCCATTTCACATCTTAGGGCATATTGCGGAGATCTCGCTCAGCTCTAAGTTGACAAGAGGCTGCTTATACACCTCTTCCAAAAGAGTCTCACTGGTTCGGCCCTCAAGTGGTTCACATCGCTTGACATGGGATCGATCAAAACTTGCAACGACCTTTCACAGGTGTTCATGGTTCAATATGCTTTTAATATCAACTTGGTCCCAAAGAGGGAGGACCTTGTCGCCACAAGACAGAAACCTCATGAGCCGTTTAGGGAGTACGTCGGCCGCTGGCGTGCCCTTGCATCGCAAGTGAGAGATAGACCCTCCGACGAGGAGTCTATTGAGATCATTATTCGAGGTGCGCAGCCAGATGTTGGGGCTCTGTTGAGCATTCAGCCTGTCACCACCTTTCCATCTTTGATTCGGGCAGGTGTGCGTGTAGAGAGCTCCCTCTGCAGCGGCAGCTTTCCTGCACTCACCAGTTTTGCCAAACAAACCACATCTCTGGATCACCATGGGAGTAATAGCACTCGTAACAGTGCTGGTACCAGTTAGCCGAAGAGGCGAGATCCTCCCAAGCCTGTCGTCGCATACGTAGGGTCACCCACCATACCAGTCAATGTGGTGAACCAACCAAGCCCGAATCAATTAGTCTATGCACCTGCACGTAGGGCACCACACACACCACACATCACCACCACTGCCCAGCCAGTGTATGCCACGGCATTGGTCCGACAAGGACCCCGCCCAAGGCAGAGACGACCTCAACGTGCAACACAATAGTACACCCCACTTGTTGAGCCATTGAGTTCCGTCCTCCCCAAGTGGTGTCAATCCTGAAACTCCTAGAGGTCCATCCCCCGCCGAACCCTCTGCCGGGGTGGTACAACACGAACCTCCACTACAATTTCCATCGTTGCGTCGGTCACTTGACGGATAATTGCATGGCTCTTTCGAATGTCATTCAGGATTTGATTGACCATAAGGTCATCATCATTGACACCCAGGAGGCACACATTGCACTTGCACCACCACCTCCACAGGCACAAGCACCACTTGCCTATCCTAACATTGTCAACAGCCCATGCCTGTGCATAACAACTCAGCAGGCGTTGGGGCTTCAGGAATCCATTTCCTTCTGCTTCTGAGTCTACGACATCCGTAGTAGATCCCTTTGACCTAATCCATACTGTTGATGAGCCTTTCCCTACTCAACTTTATCGTTTGAGTCATGCTGGTTCCAAGTCAGTAGTCCACATGATATGGCTGATGGCAAGGGCGAAGCGTACTGCTGCACTGTCGACCGCGCACTCTAGGTCGCCCATTTGCCCACTCGCCCGACCCAAGCCTACTCATCCTGTCCAGCCTCTTGTCCAACATCCTGTCCAGCATCCTATCCAACATCCTCTCCAGCCAAACCGCCTCTCAGCCTTTCCCGTGTCGGCGTCGCTGGAACTGGCAGCACGTACCCTGCTTGTCGTCCACCTAACGAGGGACACTCACCGTGTACCCTATGATTATGCTGCAGAAATGTGTGCCGAAGTCACCAGGTCAGGGAAGGTGTATAGGCCGCCAATGCCAGCAACCCAGCCTGCCTATTCAGCGTCTTCCCTTCCTCAGCCAGCTACCCAACCTTCTGGGATGGCCCCTTGTTTAGTTCCTACCTCTTCGACCAGGCTGGAGCAGCTCTCTACCGACATCACATCTCAACAGATGAAGGTTAAGGTAGACATCTCTATTTGGGATCTCATCCATACTTCTTCGGAACATCGAGAGGCCTTCCTCAGGGTCTTTTAAGCTGGTCACGTCTCCCCTACCATAGAACCATTCGCTCTTGAGAATATGATAGGCATGATTGCAGAGCCTCATGTCATTTCTTTCTCCAGCGAGGAATTGCCTCCAGCAGGAGTCAATCATAACTAACCCCTGTTCATTACGGTGCAATATCAAAGCTTCCGAATTCCCCTCACCCTAGTTGATAACGATGCAAGCCTAAATGTCTGCCCTTTACGCACAGCAAATAAAATCGGATTCAAAGCGGAGGATATCATACTAGTTACGAAGGGAATAACGGCTTTTAATAACACATATCACGACACGCTAGAGATGTTGGTTATTCCTCTCACCATAGGGCTTGTAGTTTTCGATGTCGAATTCTATATTGTAGATCTGGAGCCCTCTTTCAATCTCCTACTTAGGCACTCTTGATTGCACAAGCATTAGGTGATCCTCTCGACCCTCCATCGTATGGTTAAGCTCCGTTGGGGCAACGACGTAGTTGTTGTCATAGCGGAAGATCTTGACAAAGAAAAGGTCGAGTCGGTCTCCGCTGTCTCCCTCCAGACCATCCATTTCGACCCCAATTCATCCGATGTCATGTTCCAGGTCAACTGTTTCGAACCTATCAATTACATTCTGACTCTGGAGCATGTCAGTTACTTGACCGTTTGCGGCAATCCTCTTTGGATGATCGAAAACATGTGTCGCAAATAGGGATACAAGAAAGGAACACCACTCAGGCGACATGACCAGGGAATCTTCCAGCCCATCTAGGCGGAGGAAAGGTGAGAGTTCGAGGGACTGGGCTACATGTGGCAACCACATAAAGACGAATATTCGCGCACCACGAGGTACAAGATTTTTATTCCATCTCACCAATTTTGTCAGTGCAGGGATACTTGATCCCAATCAGAGCCATACCACTGTGGAGAAGAGCCGACGTCAGATTGTGCAGCCACAACCTTAACCACCTACAATCACATTGACGGCATCAGTCACCACTCCAACAACGAGCCCCACAATGATAGTCGTAGAAGCAGCTGCATCAGTAGATCCATCAGTGCTGTCGGTCAATCACAGGCATTGCTTACAGTGGTCTCAAATCTAGTCAGTAGAGGTCCACAGTCCAATTATGTCAGTGGCAGAGCAGAGTACTGTCTAGTATTCTGATTGCACCGCGGAAGAGGATGAGACAGTTGGTAGGGAAAGTCAATCGAGCGATCAAATCAGTGACCTAGAGCTGTTGTTTCAAGAGCAGTTGTCAATATGGGCGGAGCATCAAAAGCTGAGAAAAGGAAAGGTCAAAGTGACATATTCAGAGTCAGCAACCCTCCACCAGCAGCAAGACCACTCATCCATCATGGTCCTAGCAAAGTCACAGCCATAACCCACTAGACCATTAGAGTTAATCTCTTTGGAGCAGGGTGGAGGGTCTAGATGGTACTTGCAGTTGAAGCCTCACCTTTAAGGTGACGGTCAAAAAAAAAAGACCCTGAGTTAAGCTCAGGAGGAAAGCCATGTGGCATCACTCCTATCAATTAGTTGTTGGACAACTGCCAATCAATAGCACCACCTGTACATACTACAGAAAATACAAAAAAAATCAGAAAAATAGAAAACCCAAAAAAACAAAAAAACCAAAAAATCAACAAATAGCATCAGGAGCCAAGGAAACAGAGCAACCCAGCCAGTCGGCAGACCCCACTGATAAAGAGCCAGAGGTCACGCAATGCAGATACAAGAACACCAAAGTCAGTGTGATTATCATGAAGAATCCTCAAGGGCAGAAATCAGAGCACATCCTCTCCTTTGATGTCACCGACCCAACCTTAAAATCATATTAGAGCTCATCACTTATGAGGAAGAGGATGATGATATGGATGAAGACAGTGGGGCACCCGAATTCCAACCCTACGATAATGATCCAGAGGGGCCGAATATGCATGTCGAGGAAGAAACTGAACGGGTCAACATCAGTACCACAGAAGATGTCAAGGAGGTACTCATCAGTGTTAAGCTATCACCACAGGCCAGAACAGATTTCATAGCATTTCTGAAAGAATACACAGATGTCTTTGCCTAGAGTTACGACGACATTATCGGTCTAGATGTCGAAGTGGTGGTGCACACATTACCCCTGAAGCCTAACAAGAGACCCTGTCAAGCAAAAACTCAGGAGATGGCCACCTTAATGGATCTTGAAGCTAAAGGAGGAAATCATGAAGCAGCACAAGGTGAACTTCCTCAAGGTGGTGTTATACCCAAATGGTTAGCAAATGTTGTCCCAATGCCAAAGAAAGACGGGAAGGTCCGTGTGTGCATCGACTACAGAGACCTCAACAAGGCGAGCCCCAAAGACGATTTCCCACATCCTTACATAGATGTCTTGGTGGACAACATAGTCGGACACAAAATGTTATCATTTATGAATGGTTTCTCGGGGTACAACCAGATCAGAATGGCCGAGGGGGATATGAAGAAGACATCCTTCATCACCCCTTGGGGAGTTTTCTACTATCGTGTGATGCCATTTGGGCTCAAGAATGCTGGTGCTACTTATCAAAGGCCCATGACAACACTTTTCAATGACCTCATGCATCAAGAAATCGAGGTATATGTAGACGATATGATTGCCAAGTCCAAAGAGCCTGAGGATCACCTGGTCTATTTGAGAAAGCTGTTTAATCGCCTCATAAAGTACAAACTCCGTCTTAACCCCAACAAATGCATATTTGGGGTGTCTTCTAGCAAGCTTCTGGGATACATCATCAGTCAAAGGGGAATCGAGGTTGACCCTAGTAAAGCAAGAGCCATCATTGATATGCCTCCCCTACATCTGAGAAGGAAGTTCGGAGCTTATTGGGTCGATTATAGTATATCAGCCGGTTCATCGCGCAACTTACCCCCATTTGTAAGCCTATCTTCAAGCTGTTAAGAACGCACAGGTCCACTAGAATGACGAATGTCAAGCTGCATTCGATGAAATCAAGCAGCTACTTACCAAACCTCCCATCTTGCTTCCACCCACACCAGGACGACCTCTATTGCTATATCTCTCCACCACCCAACACTCCATGGGCGCAGTCCTTGGGTAGCACGATGAGATAGGACGTAGGGAGAGAGCCATCTACTACCTGAGCAAGAAGTTCAATGAGTGTGAAGCCAGGTACAGTCCCATCGAAAAGATCTGCTTATCCCTTGTCTGGGCCACCCAACGCCTCAGGCACTATATGATGGTGTACCTGGTCCTTCTCCTATGCTGACATGACTTCATGAAGTACATGTTCCAAAAGCCGACATTAGTGGGACGATGCATCAAATGGCAGGTGATGTTGTCCCCGTACGACATTACATTTGTCACGCAGAAATCAATGAAGGGGCAAGCAGTAGTGAACCACCTAGCTGACCTACCATTGCCATAATACGAGCCATTGCAAATGCAGTTCTCGGATGAAGACATCCTATTCGCCATGGGAGATGCAGATTTTGAGGAGCCAGAAGATGGGTTCTGGTGGCATCTATACTTTGATGGAGCAGTCAACAAGAGGGGTAGGGGAATCGACGCGGTATTGTCGACACCACAGGGACAAATGACCCCCTTCTCTAGAAAGCTAACTTTCAAGTGCACCAACAATAAAGCCGTGTACGAGGCATGCATCATGGGACTGCAAATCGCATTAGAACAGCGCGCACGAAAACTACAAGTGCATGGGGATGCCATGTTAGTTATATCCTAAATCAACAGTGATTGGAAAGCCAAAGATCCAAAGCTCATGCCATATCACGAGTGTCTCTTGCAACTCATCAAGGAGTTCGAAAAAGTGCACTTTTCTTTCATGAGTAGAGCCAAAAATTCCTACGCAGATGCATTGGCAACCCTTGCCTCCTAGCTCTCAATACAAGAAGAGCGCCCAGTCGACGTATCTGTCAGCCAAGCAGAGCAGCCCGTCCATTGCATGAGCATAGAGGAAGCAGCCATGTCAGCAGAGCTTCCTTGGTATCACGACATCAAAACCTTCCTAGAATCAGGCGATCTCCCAACTGACACATTAGTAGCAGATAGGAAGACCATGGCGCGCCTGGTGTCAAGATACATGTTGGGAGAAGGGCATCTATACAGAAGATCATATAACCAGATGCTTTTGCGGTGTGTCGACAAGGAGGCTGATACCTTGATGCTTCAAATACATTTCGGGACATGTGGCCCCCACATTAATGGAATACTGTTAGCCAAGAAGATCATGTTGCAGGGCTACTTTTGGTCAACTATGGAAGCAGATTGCTCTCCTTTTATGCGTAAATGCCACAACTGCCAGATTCACGGGAACTTCATACATGCTCGCCCCAGCAGCTACATAGCATGTCTTCACCATAGCCTTTCTCTACTACGGGAATAGACGTCATCGGAGCCATCTATCCGACATCATCCAATGGCCACAGGTACATCCTGGTGGCCATAGATTACTTTACCAAATGGTTGGAAGCGACCACTTTCAAAATCGTAATAGTTGTAGCCACAGAAAAGTTCATCAAGAATAACATCATAGCTTGGTATGGGGTGCTGTAGACACCCCGATTTTGAGGTGACTCATAGATAAATTTTTCAGATGTTACTTTGGATGTGGCAAACCCAATCCCCTCAGCTAAACCAACCACAAACCTATAGCAGGCCTGCAATCCAATTAGAAATTCAGACAGGTAGGGGAGAGCACCAAGTTAGAGTACCAATGTGGAGCACCAAGCAGGAGCACTACAGTGGCACACCTAGCTGGATCATCAGACAGGCGCACAGCTCTAGCACGCCTATCTGGTGCACCAAGCTGGCGTGCAGCCACTTCTCAGGCTGCTGACTGCTGGCTTTCCACCTCCCATGCCTCTAACCTTCACCAACGAATATGCCATGGAATCTGCACCAGGCTCTTCGTTTACGAGGCTACCTGCATTCCATGGGAGTTACCCTTGAAAAATCCTATATAAGGACCCCTATAGACAACCATAAGGAGAGGTTAGAAAACCTTGATCCAGCAATCCTGATCTAAGAGAGCATCTAGAGCAAGCCATATACTCTTTTCAGCAACCTATTCTCGTTTTCTGGAGTATTCCCTTGCATTCCAAAAGCATCTTCAACCCTTCCAAAGCAACAAGGACACCTTGGACAAGGTAGGTTCCTCTCTTCTTTTTCATTTTTAAATCTTAGTTCTTGCATTGGATAAAGCATGCCTTAGACTTCATATATAATCTGGTTTTTGCTGTTTACATGAGAGTCCTATGATAAGATTGTTTGTTTCCAATGCAAGATACTCTACATGTAAATCTTTATGATAAAAATCTACACCTTGTTATTCCTATGAGTTGTTTTCCTTTTCTATTTCTTTACACAAGGAACCATGATTCATGCACGTATATACTAGGAATTATGCAGTAGATATGTTCTTCATGTATCCATCATATGCAAATGGTTGCTAAGCTCACTCACTCATTTCTTATGCTTTAGAATCTCATGTAAGCATTTCTGCCATGAACCCATGATTTATTCTGCTTTTGAATCAAATAAAAAGAAAGGCTTTTGTTCATTTGCATCTCATCATATTTCAGTTTCCATCATTCGCATAACTGGCTTAATTAAAAAGAAAAATCATCTGTCACTGAATCTGAACCAAAATTCTAAATCAAACTGTAGTCTGATTCAGATTTTCTGGGGAGTACCATTCTGGAGCACCTATATGGCGCATCAGAGTGGCGCACCAAACCAGAGCACCACTCAGACACACCATTCTGGTGCACCATACTGGTCAGAGAAGCAAAATCACCCTCTTTTGCATCCTCATCTGCAGGTTTTCCCGAATGATTTTTGAATCTGATTCTTTCAGTGATGATTCTTTGGTATTTTATGATTATGCATGCATGATTTCAACCACAAATGATGTTGCTTTCCAGTTGTTTTACCCTTTGAACATTCAGTCCATAGTCCAAATCTGATAGGCTGATTGCCATATACTCCTATATGGAGAATCTTATGCATCAGCCCATGATCTAGTGGTATGGCTGAACCTTGTTACTTTTATTCAGCATGAGTAAGATGTGACCTTGTGTGAGGCTATTAGCCCTTGAGCACAAGATCAATAAATCTTCTCACACTTGCATTTCTTTCATTTCTTAAAGGATATTTTCCGATTTTGCAAAGACTTTACGTTGCACAACATTCTAGAACGCATTTATATATGACTTTGCACTGCGGGATTTCTGTTTTTCCTCAGCACATCTTTCTGCCCACATAGGAGCACCTAGGTGGCGCACCAGACTGGAGCACCAGTCTGGTGCACCAAATAGGCACATCCGCCTGTTTTTCAGTAGCACACAGCAGCTTTCGCATAGTTTTAGCATGATTTCCTATTTTGATTTACTTCTGGATTTTTCTAGTTTTTGATATATTAGGAAGACCCAACTCTATTTTTACCCATTCCATGCATGGTAGATCACGTTTTGCATATAGTAAAACAAGGATGAAAACTCGCTCAAAATACTTAGATCCTTGATCTTATTTATGCAATATCTTTGCATCGACACTTGACCCGATATATGAGCGATATTTCTGAGCATTAGGACACACCCCTGCACTCCCTGCACCCTTATTTTTAACATAAAACACCACTCACTTAGCATGGCATGGCATATCGCCCTCGGGCGTACAGTAAAGGCTGAAAAGCCAACATTTCTTAAGTAAACGAGAAACCTATAGAAAGACCAAATTTCGGGCGCACGAGGGTGCCTAATACCTCCTCGTGCGTAACAGGGATCCTTGCCCATTTCTGGTTTGAGACCTTCTTTTCCATTGGGCTATATGCATGATTTGAATGATTCTTTCATTGTTTTCCTCGTCTTCCATTTTAATAGACTAGGTGGCGACTCCTGCATTTCTATTTTATTTTTGCCATGACTTTGCCGATCCTCACACATTTGGCCTTTCACGCCAAGCACGAGGCTATCACCGGCATGGTTACAGGTGCCACACTCCATTATCTCAGATAATGGCAAGAATTTCATAGCTCAGAGATTGGAAGATTATTTGCAGATCCTTATGATCAAATATCATAGATCTTCCCCGTACCACCCACAGATGAACGGTGTCATGGAGTCAGCAAACATGAACTTAATCAAGATCCTGATGAAAAGCGGTTAGACGCATAAGGATTGGCATGAAAAGCTCCCCTATGCGCTATGGGCCTACAAAACTTCGGTCTGGACATCAACAGGAGCGACACCTTACTCATTGGTGTATGGGATGGAAGTAGTCTTACCAGTTGACGTAGAGATCCCATCACTCAGAATCTTGAGGTAGGCTGAGCTAGAAGAAGATGAATGGGTCGAGAACAGATGCATCGAACTGAATTTGATTGACGAGCGTAGACTACAGGCCATGTACAATGCCCGTTGCTACCAAGCAAGAATGGCAAGATCAAATCGGAAAAGAGTCCGACCTAAGAGCTTTACACCAGGTGATCTGGTTTTGCAGGCCATACATCTCCTTAACGGTCGAGGCAAATTCCGACCTAACTGGCATGGTCCTTATAGCATTAAGCAAGTCTATTTGGGAGGTGCAGTAATCCTCAAAGACATGGACAACGTCGAGCTATCAGAGCCAATCAACACATGTTATCTAAAGAAGTACTACCAATAAGCGGAAGGTGTGTATCCTCGCCTTGGAAAGTATCCTTTCGCACATCATGCATCATCCACCACTATATCATGCATATATATTTATAAAATAAAAGGCAATCCATAGCATTTTCTCTTTTACTTTCATGCACATCAATAACTCAAGCATATCAATAACAACATACATCTATGCATAAATGCAACAACATCATATCTCGATGACGAAAATCGGAATAGCTAGCATGCTTGACAAGGGTCTATACCTCTTTAGTTGATACTACCTAGACACTCTAGCGAGCAAGGGAGCCACCACCCGACCATGGTTAGGCGAAATGTCCAAACTCCCTTAGGGACTTACATCTCCAAAGGCAGATAAAATGTTAGGAGTGAGCATGAATGTAAGCCAAAATAAAAGTAAACATATCCACAAGGGCACAAAAGAAATAAGGAGATAGCTAGCCCTAAGAGAGAGAGGCAAGTAAGCCAACTATACCCCTATCACTTACCTTAGGGAGGAGTCGAAGCAAGCATCCAAAGAATCCAAATGACCAAAGGGACTAGCCACCCCTCGCATACAATTCCAGCAGCCCCCTCCAAATCTGGATGCCCATTACCCCCAAGCAAGGGTTAGAGTGAGCCTACAAGCCTAAAAGGGAGAAAAGAAATAAGCCAAAAGTCAAAAATGTAGGTTTAAGTCCCCAAGAGTTTGGCACAGAGCCTAACCTACTGAATCATCCATCCTGGAGAGCCATCAATAGCCTAGAAGTCTGGGTAGTGTCTTGTGAATCGAGGTCTTCTCCCCTTCTCATAGCAGGCATCATTAACATTCCAAATCTTGAGGGTGATACAACATAACACTATCATTCCTGCATGCATTATCTTTTGTCCACTTTGCAAGGTCTCGCTAGGTCCTAAACCAAGGGCATGTCAGCTGCTCTTAGTCAAAGACCTGGCAGAGGATACCGTACACCAAGGGCATGTCAGCTACCTTTATGGTGATAACCTTCCCTGTCAACTAGGGGCATGTCAGTTGTCTTGTTGGTTGACCCTTCTTGGGACAGTATCTTCGTCCAGAACATGTTGTCTGCTCCATAGCTTGAGTGTAGGAACAAGGACAACAATAGCCCTTATCCTTTTCTCGTGACTCCTTTAAGCCCAGAAGAGATTCGAATCACGAGTTCCTTGAGTCCTAGGACCAGCCTCTATCCTTTTCTCGTGACTCCTCTGAGCACAGAGGAGATCCGAGTCGCTGTTTCCTTAAGTCCTAGGAACAGCCTTTATCCTTTCCTCGTGACTCCTCTAAGTCCTTGTGACACCTCTAAGTCCAGGGGAGATCCGAGTCGCTGTTTCCTTGAGTTCTAGGAACAGTCTTATCCTTTCCTCCTGACTCCTCTAAGTCTGGAGGAGATCTGAGTCGCTGGTTCCTTGAGTCCTAAGACCAGCATTTATCCTTTTCTCTTGTGACTCCTCTAAGCCCAAAGGAGATCTGAGTCACTGGTTCCTTGAGTCCTAGGAACAACTTTTTTCCTTTCCTCGCGACTCCTCTGAAGCCAGAGGAGATCCAAGTCGCTATTTCCTTGAGTCTTAGGAACAACCTTTATCCTTTCCTTGTGACTCCTCTGAATCTAGAGGAGATCCGAGTTGCTGTTTCCTTGAGTCCTAGGAACAACCTTTATTCCTTTCCTCGCGACTCCTCTGAGCCTAGTGGAGATTCGAGTCGCTGGTTCCTTGAGTCCTAGGGCCAGCATTTATCCTTTCCTCACAACTCCTCTGAGTCTAAAGGAGATCCAAGTCGCTGGTTCCTTGAGTCCTAGGACCAGCCTTTATCCTTTTCTCGCGACTCCTCTAAGTCCGGAGGAGATCTGAGTCGCTGTTTCCTTGAGTCCTAGGAACAGCCCTTTTCTCGTGACTCCTCTTAGCTCAAAGGAGTTCTGAGTCGCTGTTTCCTTGAGTTCTAGGAACAACCTTTATCACTTGCCTCGTGACTCCTCTAAACCTAGAGGAGATCCGAGTCACTGTTTCCTTGAGTCCTAGGAGCAGCCTTTGTCCCTTGCCTCGTGACTCCTCTGAGTCCAGAGGAGATCCTGGTCGCTGTTTCCTTGAATCCTAGGAACAATCCTTATCCTTTCATCGTGACTCCTCTGATCTCAGAGGAGATCCGAGTTGCTGTTTCCTTGAGTCTTCGGAATAACCTTTATCCTGTCCTCGTGACTCCTCTAAGCCCAAAGGAGATCTGAGTTGCTGGTTCCTTGAGTTCTAGGACCAGCATTTGTCCTTTTCTCTCGTGACTCCTCTAAGTTCGGAGGAGCTCCGAGTCCCTGGTTCCTTGAGTCCTAGGACTAGCATTTGTCCTTTTCTCTCGTGACTCCTCTAAGTGCGGAGGAGATTCGAGTCGCTGGTTCCTTGAATCCTAGTAACAGTCCCAATCCCTTTTCCTTGTGACTCCTCTAAGACTGGAGGAGGTTCGAGCTATTGTTTTCTTGCATCCAAGGACCAACCCTTCAACCCTTATCCCTAGACTGATAACCCTAACTATCCAATGATGAGTCTATCAACTCATCACAGGGCTAATAACCCTAACTATCCGGCGACGAGTTCGTCAACTCATCACCAGGCAGGTAACCTTGTGTACTTAGGCAGTGAGCATGTTAACCGTATCTGGCAACCTCTTTTGCACAGGTTTGGAGTGGCCACTGACTCAGGAGTGGGCTGATACCCCAAACTATCTAGTTGACGACCGTCACATTGTCAGGAGTGGGTTGATACCCCAAACTATCTGGTTAACGATCATCCATTGTTAGGAGCGAGTTGATACCCCAAACTATCCGATTGACGATCGTCACATTGTCAGGAGCGGGCTGGTACCCCAAACTATCTGGTTGACAACCATCACACTGTCAAGAGCGGGCTAATACCCCAAACTATCCAGTTGACAACCGTCACATTGTCAGGAGTGGGCTGATACTCCCAAACTATCCTGTTGTCATCCGTCATCAGTCTATCCTTGGTCGACAAGTCTGATATCTTGCCATGCATCTGTTCGAGCCGAAAGGTATGTCACTTGCCAAGGCCCCCTGTCGTGCGTCGAGCCCGGTAGTCTTGTCCAGGCATCCCTTGGCAAGAGTCAGGAAATCCCTCGTGCTTCCCTCTGTGAGCTGATGGGCTACCCACTCGTCACCAGCATCGTCTTCACGCATCAGCATCGCCCTCATGCATCACCCCACATCAGGGTCATCCTTTGCATCAACATCATGCATGGGCCACGAGTCATGACTTTTGCTGCCTCACTGAATAACTCGTTCACGGCCCCACAGCAAATACCTCTCTCCCGAAGACTCAGGCGAGGTGTCTTGTCAACCATGAGCATCGGTCATGATTCCCTTGACCTCGCTCAGGGAGGGGCATTTATAGACACACTGATTTTGTAGTCACTTAACAACAAGCTCCTCTGGAAAGATGCTTTGGTTGCGACCACCTAAACCCTAGCTCAACCCAAACCCACAAGCCCATTCAAGCCCACACAAACCCACTTTGACCTAATTCAAGCAAAAACCAATAATTAAGAATCAAAATCAAATAAAATTCATTTAAAACATTTAAAATCCAATTTAATCAAATACAAATCCCAATTAAAACAAAAATTAAATAAAATCCACTTAAAATCCAAATTAATCAAATAAAAACCCTAATTAAAACTAAATCAACTAAAATCCAGTTAGACCACTAAAAATCCAAATTAATCAAATAAAAACCCTAATTAAAGCCAAAATCAAATAAAATCTAGTTAGTTGATTTTGGCTTTAATAAGGGTTCTTATTTGATTAATTTGGATTTTAAGTGGTTTAACTGGATTTTAGTTGATTTTGGTTTTAATTAGGGTTTTTATTTCATTAATTTGGATTTTAAGTGGATTTTATTTATTTATTTTTTTAATTGGGATTTCTATTTGATTAAATTGGATTTTAAATGTTTTAAATGAATTTTATTTGGTTTTGATTCTTAATTATTGGTTTTCACTTGAATCCAAATTAAACCCAAAGTAAAATCAATTAAATAAAAATTTAAATTAAATCTCCAATTAAATCAAGTAAAATTAATTAAATCTAAATTTAAAAGTAATCAAATCAAAAACCGAACCCAAAATCCTAATTAAAATCCAAAAACCCAAATCCCCAAAACCTTTAAGTAATTAAAATCCAAAACCCTAATTTAAAATCAAGTAATTAAAACCCTAAAAACCCTAATTTAAAATCACTTAATTAAACTCAAAACCCTAATTTAAACTCAAAACTCTAATTAAAATCTAAAAACCCTAATTAAACTAAAAGCCCTAATTAAAATCTAAAACCCCAAAATTAAACTCAAAACTCTAATTAAAACACAAAACCCTAATTAAACTAAAAACCAT
>JAMKQA010001013.1:0-14439 GCA_024699735.1 Posidonia australis | reverse complement strand
AATGAATCCTGGGGAGTTTGTCCAATCCACGATTCGTTCCGAAAAAATGAATCCTGGTGTGTTTTTCCAATACATGGTTCGTTCCGATGGAACGAATCATAGTGAGTGATTTTCCCATCCGTGGTTCGTTCTGATGGAACGAATCCTGGCGTGTTTTTCCAATCCATAGTTTGTTCCGATGGAACGAATCCAAGTGTGTGATTTTCCCATCCACGGTTCGTTCCGATGGAAAGAATCCTGCTGTGTGTTTCTCCAAATCATGGTTCGTTCCGGTGGAATGAATCCAGGTGTGTTATTTTTCCAATCCATGGTTCGTTCCGATGGAACGAGTCCTGGTGTGTTTTTCCAATCCATGGTTCGTTCCGAAGGAACGAATCCTAGTGTGTGTTTTTCCAATCCTTGGTTCGTTCCGACGGAACGAATCCTGGAGTGTGTTTTTCCAATCCATGGTTCCTTCTGATGGAACGAATCCTGGTGTGTTTTTCCAATCCATGGTTCGTACTGATGGAACGAATCCTGGTGTGTGTTTTTCCAACCCATGGCTCATTACGTTGGAATGAATCCTGGTGTGTGTTTTTCAGTTCCATGTTTCGTTCCGATGGAACAAATCCTGGTGAATGTTTTTCCAATCCATGGTTCGTTCCGATGGAACGAATCCTGGTGTGTTTTTCCAATCCATGGTTCGTTCCTATGGAACGAATCCTGGTGTGTGTTTTTCCAGTCCATGGTTTGTTCCGATGGAACGAATCATGGTGTTTGTTTTTCCAATCCGTGGTTCGTTCCGATGGAACGAATCTAGGCGTGTGATTTTCCCATCCACGGTTCGTTCCGATGGAAAGAATCCTTGTGTTTGTTTTTCCTATCCTTGGTTCGTTCCGATGGAATGAATCCAATTTTTTGAGATTTTTCCAATCCATGGTTCGTTCCGATGGAACGAGTCCTAGTGTGTTTTTCCAATCCGTGGTTCGTTCCGATGGAACGAATCAGGGTGTGTGTTTTTCCAATCCTTGGTTCGTTCTGATGGAACGAATCCTGGTGCGTGACTTTTCCATCCAAGTTTCGTTCCGATGGAATGAATCCTGGTATGTTTTTCCAATCCACGATTGGTTCCGTTGGAACAAATCCTGGTGTGTTTTTCCAATCCATGGTTCGTTCCGAAGGAACAAATCCTAGTGTGTGTTTTTCCAATCCCTGGTTCGTTCCGTAGGAATGAATCCCAGTGTGTGATTTTCCCACCCTAGGTTCGTTCCGATGGAACGAATCCTGGTGTGAGTTTTTCCAATCCATGGTTCGTTCCGATGGAAAAAATCCTTGTGTGTGATTTTCCTATCTAAGATTCGTTCCGATGGAATGAATCCTGGTGTGTTTTTCCAATCCATGGTTCGTTCCGATGGTATGAATCCAGTTGTGTGAATTTTCCAATCCATGGTTCGTTCCAATGGAACGAATCCGGGTGTGTTCTTCCAATCCATGGTTCGATCCGAAGGAACGAATCCTGGTGTGTGTTTTTCCAATCCATGGTTCGTTACGATTGAACGAATCCTGGTTTGTGTTTATCCAATCCATGGTTTGTTCCGATGGAATGAATCCAGGTGTGTTTTTCCAATCCACGGTTCGTTCCGATGGAATGAATCCTGGTGAGTTTGTCCAATCCACGATTCGTTCCGATAAAATGAATCCTGGTGTGTTTTTCCAATACATGGTTCGTTCCGATGGAACGAATTCTAGTGAGTGATTTTCCCATCCGTGGTTCGTTCTGATGGAACGAATCCTGGCTTGTTTTTCCAATCCATAGTTTGTTCCGATGGAACGAATCCAGGTGTGTGATTTTCATATCCACGGTTCGTTCCGATGGAAAGAATCCTGCTGTGTGTTTTTCCAATTCATGGTTCGTTCCGGTGGAATGAATCCAGGTGTGTTATTTTTCCAATCCATGGTTCGTTCTGATGGAACGAGTCCAGGTGTGTTTTTCCAATCCATGGTTCGTTCCGAAGGAACGAATCCTATTGTGTGTTTTTCCAATCCATGGTTCGTTCCGACGGAACGAATCCTGGTGTGTGTTTTTCCAATCCATGGTTCATTCCGATGGAACGAATCTTGGTGTGTTTTTCCAATCCTTGGTTCGTTCTGATGGAACGAATCCTGGTGTGTGTTTTTCCATTCCATGGCTCATTACGTTGGAATGAATCCTGGTGTGTGTTTTTCCAATCCATGGTTCGTTCCGATGGAACAAATCCTGGTGAATGTTTTTCCAATCCTTGGTTCGTTCCGATGGAACGAATCCAGGTGTGTTTTTCCAATCCATGGTTCGTTCCGATGGAACGAATCCTGGTGTGTGTTTTTCCAGTCCATGGTTTGTTCCGATGGAACGAATCATGGTGTTTGTTTTTCCAATCAGTGGTTCGTTCCGATGGAATGAATCTAGGCGTGTGATTTTCCAATCCACGGTTTGTTCCGGTGGAAAGAATCCTGGTGTGTGTTTTTCCTATCCTTGGTTCGTTCCGATGGAATGAATCCAATTTTGTGAGATTTTTCCAATCCATGTTTCGTTCCGATGGAACGAGTCCTAGTGAGTTTTTCCAATCCGTGGTTCGTTCCGATGGAACGAATTAGGGTGTGTGTTTTTCCAATCCTTGGTTCGTTCTGATGGAACGAATCCTGGTGCGTGACTTTCCCATCCTAGTTTCGTTCCGAAGGAATGAATCCTGGTATGTTTTACCAATCCACGATTCATTCCGTTGGAACAAATCTTGGTGTGTTTTTCCAATCCATGGTTCGTTCCGAAGGAACGAATCCTAGTGTCTGTTTTTCCAATCCCTGGTGTGTGATTTTCCCACCCTAGGTTCCATCGGATGGAACGAATCCTGGTGTGTGTTTTTCCAATCCATGGTTCGTTCCGATGGAACGAATCCTGGTGTGTGATTTTCCTATCCGTGGTACGATCCGACGGAAAGAATCCTCGAGTGTGATTTTCCCATCCATGGTTCGTTCCGATGGAAAGAATCATGGTGTGTGTTTTTCCAATCCATGGTTCGTTCCGATGGAATGAATCCAGGTGTGTGATTTTTCCAATCCATGGTTCGTTTCGATGGAACGAATCCTGGTGTGTCTTTCCAATCCACTGTTCGATCCGAAGGAACGAATCCTGGTGTGTGTATTTCCAATCCTTGGTTCATTACGATGGAATGAATCCTGGTATGTTTTTTTCGAATCCATGGTTCGTTCCGATGGAATGAATCCGGATGTGTTTTTCCAATCCACGGTTCGTTCCGATGGATTGAATCCTGGTGAGTTTTTCCAATCCACGGTTCGTTCCGATGGAATGAATCCTTGAGTGTTTTTCCAATACACGGTTCGTTCCGTTGGAATGAATCCTAGTGAGTCTTTCCCATCCCCGATTCATTCCGTTGTAACGAATCCAGGTGTGTTTTTCCAATCCATGGTGCGTTCCGATGGAACGAATCTTGGTGTGTGTTTTACCAATCCATGGTTCGTTCCGGTGGAACGAATCCTGGTGAGTGATTTTCCCATCCATGGTTCGTTCCGATGGAGCGAATCCTGGTGTGTGTTTTTCAAATCCATGGTTCGGCCAGATGGAACGAATCCTGGTGAGTGATTTTTCCAATCCTTGGTTCATTCCGATCGAACGAATGTTGGGGTGTTTTTCCAATCCATGGTTCGATCCGAAGGAACGAATGCTTGTGTGTTTTTCCATTCCATGGTTCGTTACGATGGAACGAATCTTGGTGTGTGCTTTTCCAATCCATGGTTCATTCCGATGGAACGAATCCTGGTGCGTGATTTTCACATCCATCGTTCGTTCCGATGGAACGAATTCCGTTGTGTGTTTTTCCAATCCATGGTTCGTTCCAATGGAAAGAATCCTGGTGTGTTTTTCCAATCCGTGGTTCGTTCCGATGGAACAAATCCTGGATTGTGTTTTTCCAATCCATGGCTCGTTCCGATGGAACGAATCCTGGTGTGTGATTTTCCCATCCATGGTTCGTTCCGTTGGATTGAATCTTGGTGTGTGATTTTTCCAATCCGTCGTTTGTTCCGATGGAACGAATCCTGGTGTGTCTTTCCAATCCACTGTGCGATCCGAAGGACCGAATCCTGGTGTGTGTATTTCCAGTCCTTGGTTCGTTACGATGGAACGAATCCTGGTATGTTTTTTTCCAATCCATGGTTCGTTCTGATGGAATGAATCCGGGTGAGTTTTTCCAATCCACGGTTCGTTCCGATGGATTGAATCCTGCTGAGTTTTTCCAATCCATGGTTCGTTCCGATGGAACGAATCCTGGTGTGTTTTTCCAATACACGGTTCATTCTGATGGAATGAATCCTAGTGAGTCTTTCCAATCCACGATTCATTCCGTTGTAACGAATCCAGGTGTGTTTTTCCAATCCATGGAGCGTTCCGATGGAACGACTCTTGGTGTGTGTTTTACCAATCCATGGTTCGTTCCGATGGAACAAATCCTGGTGTGTGATTTTCCCATCCATGGTTCGTTCCGATGGAACGAATCCTGGTGTGTGTTTTTCCAATCCATGGTTCGTTCCGATGGAAATAATCCTGGTGTGTGATTTTTCCAATCCATGGTTCGTTCTGATGGAACGAATCTTGGGGTGTTTTTCAATCCAAGGATCGATCCGAAGGAACGAATCCTTGTGTGTTTTTCGATTCCATGGTTCGTTACGATGGAACGAATCCTGGTGTGTGTTTTTCCAATCCATGGTTCGTTCCGATGGAACGAATACAGGTGCGTGATTTTCCCATCCATCGTTCGTTCCGATGGAAAGAATCCCGTTGTGTGTTTTTCCAATCTATGGTTCGTTCCGATGGAACAAATCCTGGTCTGTGTTTTTCCAATCCATGGCTCGTTCCGATGGATAGAATCCTGGTGTGTGTTTTTCCAATCCATGGTTCGCTCCGATGGACTGAATCTTGGTGTGTGATTTTTCCAATCCATGGTTCGTTCCGATGGAACGAATCCTGGTGTGTGATTTTCCCATCCATGGTTCGTTCCGATTGAAAGAATCCTGGTGTGTGTTTTTCCAATACATGGTTCGTTATGTTGGAAAGAATCCTATAGTGTGATTTTCCAATGCATGGTTCGTTCCGATGGAACGAATCCTGGTGAGTGTTTTTCCAATCCATGGTTCGTTCCGATGGAACAAATCCCGGTGTCTGATTTTCCCATCCATGGTTCGTTCCGATGGAACGAATCCCGTTGTGTGTTTTTCCAATCCCTGGTTCGTTCCGATGGAACGAATCCTGGTGTGTCATTTTCCCATCCTTGGTTTGTTACGATGGAACGAATCCTGGTGTGTGTTTTTCCAATCCATGGTTCGTTCCGTAGGAACGAATCCTAGTGTGTTATTCTCCCATCCATGGTTTGTTACGATGGAATGAATCCTAGTGTGTTTTTCCCAACCACGAGTCGTTCAGTTTGAATGAATCCTGGTGTGTTTTTCCAATCCGTGGTTCGTTCCGATGAACGAATCCCGGTTTTCGTTTTCCCAATTGATGGTTCATTCCGATGGAACGAATCTTGGAGTGTGATTTTCCCATCCATGGTTCGTTCGATGGACCAAATCCTGGTGTGTGTTTTTCCAATACATGGTTCATTCCGACGGAAAGAATCCAGTTGTGTGATTTTTCCAATACATGGTTCGTTCCGATGGAACGAATCCAAGTGTGTTTTTTCAATCCAAGGTTCGTTTCGAAGGAACGAATCTAGGTGTGTGTTTTTCCAATCCTTGGTTCGTAACGATGGAATGAATCCTGGTATGTGTTTTTCCAATCCATGGCTCGTTCGGATGGAACGAATCCTGGTGTGTGATTTTCCCATCCATGGTTCGTTCCGATGGAAAGAATCCTGGTGTGTGTTTTTCCAATCCATGGTTTGTTCCGATGGAATGGATCTTGGTGTGTGACGTATCCAGTCCATGGTTCGTTCCGATGGAACGAATCCTGGTGTGTTTTTTCAATACATGGTTCGTTCCGATGGAACGAATCCTGGTGTGTGTTTCTCCAATCCATGATTCGTTCTGATGGAACGAATCCTGGTGTGTGATTTTTCCAATCCATTGTTCGTTCTGATGGAACGAATTTTGTTGTATTTTTCCAATCCACGGTTCGTTCCGATGGAATGAATCCTGGTGTGTATTACCAATCCACGGTTCGTTCCGATGGATTCAATCCTAGTGTATTTTTCCATACCACTGTTCGTTCTGATCGAATGAATCCGGGTGTGTTTTTCCAATCCACGGTTCGTTCCTACGGAATGAATCCGGGTGAGTTTTTCCAATCCACTGTTCGTTCCGATGGATTGAATCCTGGTGTGTTTTTCCATTACACGGTTCATTCCGATGGAATGAATATTGGTGTGTCATTCCAATCCACGATTCGTTTGAACGAATCCTGGTGTGTTTTTCCAATCCCTGGTTCGCTCCGATGGAATGAATCCTGGTGTGTGATTTTCCCATCCATGGTTCGTTCCGATGGAATGAATCCTGGTGTGTGTTTTTCCAATCCATGGTTCGTTCCAATGGAAAGAATCCTGGTGTGTTTTTCCAATCCATGCTTCGTTCTGATGGAACGAATCCGGGTGTGAGTTTTTCCAATCCAAGGTTCGTTCCGATGGAACGAATCCTGGTGTGTGATTTTCCCATCAATGGTTCGTTCTGATGGAAAGAATCCTGGTGTGTGTTTTTCCAATCCATGGTTCGTTCCGATGGAACGAATCCTGGTGTGTGATTTTCCCATCCATGGATCGTTACGATGGAACCAATCCTGGTGTGTGATTTTCCCATCCTTGGTACGTTCCGATGGAATGAATCCTGGTGAGTGTTTTTCCAATCCATGGTTCGTGCCGATGGTACGAATCCCGGTGTGTGATTTTGCCATCCATGGTTCGTTCCGATGGAACGAATCCCGTTGTGTGTTTTTCCAACCCCTGGTTCGTTCCGTTGGAACGAATCCCGGTGTGTGATTTTCCCATCCATGGTTCGTTCCGATGGAACGAAACCTGGTGTGTGTTTTTCCAATCCATGGTTTGTTCCGATGGAACAAATCCTAGTGTGTGATTTTCCCATCCAAGGTTTGTTACGATGGAATGAATCCTGGTGTGTTTTTCCCATCCACGAGTCGTTCAGTTGGAACGAATCTTGGTGTGTTTTTCCAATCCTTTGTTCGGTTTGATGGAACGAATCCCGGTTTGTGTGTTTCCAATCGATGGTTCGTTCCGATGGAACGAATCCTGGAGAGTGATTTTCCCCCCCATGGTTTGTTTCGATGGAACGAATCCTGGTGTGTGTTTTTCCAATACGTGGTTCATTCCAACGGAATAAATCCTGGTGTGTGTTTTTACCAATCCATGGTTCGTTCCGATGGAACGAATCCTGGAGTGTTTTTCCAATCTATGGTTCGTTCCGAAGGAACGAATCCCGGTGTGTGTTTTTCCAATCCTTGGTTCGTAACGATGGAACAAATACTGGTGTGTGTTTTTCCTATCCATGGTTCGTTCCGATGAATGAATCCTGGTGTGTGATTTTCCCTTCCATGGTTTGTTCCGATGGAACGAATCCTTGTGTGTGTTTTTCCAATCCATGGTTCGTCACGATGGAACGAATCCTGATGTGTTTTTCCAATCCTTGGTTCGTTCCGATGGAACGAATCCTAGTGTGTGTTTTTCCAATCCATGGTTCGTTCCGATGGAACGAATCCTGGTGTGTGATTTTCCCATCCTTGGTTCGTTCTGATGGAAAGAGACCTGGTGTGTGTTTCTCCAATACATGTTTCGTTCCGATGGAATGGATCTTGGTGTGTGACTCTTCCAATCCATGGTTCGTTCCGATGGAACGAATCCTGGTGTGTGTTTCTCCAATCCATGATTCGTTCTAATGGAACGAATCCTGGAGTGTGATTTTTCCAATCCATGGTTCGTTCCGATGTTACGAATTTTGTTGTGTTTTTCCAATCCACGGTTCGTTTCGATGGAATGAATCCAGGAGTGTTTTACCAATCCACGGTTCGTTCCGATGGATTGAATCCGGGTGTGTTTTTCCAATCCACGGTTCGTTCAGATGGAAAGATACCTTGTGTGTGTTTTTCCAATCCATGGTTCGTTCCGATGGATTGGATCTTGGTGTGTGACTTTTCCAATCCATGGTTCGTTCCGATGGAACGAATCCTGGTGTGTTTTTCAATCCATGGTTCGTTCCGATGGAACGAATCCTGGTGTGTGTTTCTCCAATCCATGATTCATTCTAATGGAACGAATCCTGGAGTGTGATTTTTCCAATCCATGGTTCGTTCCGATGTAACGAATTTTGTTGTGTTTTTCCCATCCACGGTTCGTTTCGATGGAATGAATCCAGGTGTGTTTTACCAATCCACGGTTCATTTCGATGGAATGAATCCAGGAGTGTTTTTCCAATCCACGGTTCGTTCCGATGGATTGAATCCTGGTGTGTTTTTCCAATCCACGGTTCGTTCCGATCGAATGAATCCGGGTGTGTTTTTCCAATCCACGATTCGTTCCTATGGAATGAATCCTGGTGAGTTTTTCCCATCCACGGTTCGTTCCGATGGAATGAATCTTGGTGTGTTTTTCCATTACATGGTTCATTCCAATGGAATGAATCCTGGTGTGTCTTTCCAATCCACGATTCGTTCGAACGAATCCTGGTGTGTTTTTCCAATCCATGGTTCGCTCCGATGGAACGAATCCTAGGGTGTGATTTTCCCATCCATGGTTTGTTCCGATGGAACGAATCCTTGTGTGTGTTTTTCCAAACCATGGTTCGTTCCGATGGAACGAATCCTGGTGTGTGATTTTCCCATCCATGGTTCGTTCCGATGAAATGAATCCTGCTGTGTTTTTACCTTCCAGGAATCGTTCCGTTGCAACGAATCCTGGTGTGTTTTTCCAATCCTTGGTTCGTTCCGATGGAACGAATCCCGGTTTGTGTTTTTCCAATCGATGGTTCATTCCGATGGAATGAATCCTGGAGTGCGATTTTCCCATCCAAGGTTCGTTTCGATGGAATGAATCCTGGTGTGTGCTTTTCCAATCCATGGTTCGTTCCGATGGATAGAATCCTGTTGTGTGATTTTCCCATTCATGGTTCGTTCCGATGGAAAGATACCTGGTGTGTGTTTTTCCAATCCATGGTTCATTCCGATGGAATGGATCTTGGTGTGTGACTTTTCCAATCCATGGTTCATTCCGATGGAACGAATCCTGGTGTGTTTTTTCAATCCATGGTTCGTTCCGATGGAACGAATCCGAGTGTGTGTTTCTCCAATCCATGATTCGTTCTAATGGAACGAATCCTGGTGTGTGATTTTGCAAATCCTGGGTTTGTTCGATGTAACGAATTTTGTTGTGTTTTTCCAATCCATGGTTCGTTTCGATGGAATGAATCCAGGTGTGTTTTACCAATCCACGGTTCATTCCGTTGGATTGAATCCTGGTGTGTTTTTCCAATCCATGGTTCGTTCCGATGGAAAGATACCTGGTGTGTGTTTTTCCAATCCATGGTTCATTCCGATGGAATGGATCTTGGTGTGTGACTTTTCCAATAAATGGTTCGTTCCGATGGAACGAATCCTGGTGTTTTTTTTCAATCCATGGTTCATTCCGATGGAACGAATCCTGGTGAGTGTTTACCCAATCCATGATTCATTCTAATGGAACGAATCCTGGTGTGTGACTTTTCCAATCCATGGTTCGTTCCGATGGAACGAATTTTGTTGTGTTTTTCCAATCCACGGTTCGTTTCAATGGAATGAATCCAGGTGTGTTTTACCAATCCATGGTTCGTTCCGATGGAACGAATCCTGGTGTGTTTTTTCAATCCATGGTTCGTTCCGATGGAACGAATCCTGGTGTGTGTTTCTCCAATCCATGATTCGTTCAAATGGAACGAATCCTGGAGTGTGATTTTTCCAATCCATGGTTCGTTCCGATGTAACAAATTTTGTTGTGTTCTTCCAATCAACGATTCGTTTCGATGGAATGAATCCAGGTGTGTTTTACCAATCCACGGTTCGTTTCGATGGATTGAATCCAGGTGTGTTTTTCCAATCCATGGTTCGTTCCGATGGATTGAATCCTGGTGTGTTTTTCCAATCCACGGTTCGTTCTGATCGAATGAATCCGGGTGTGTTTTTCCAATCCACGATTCGTTACTATGGAATGAATCCTAGTGAGTTTTTCCCATCCTTGGTTCGTTCCGATGGAACGAATCCCGGTTTGTGTTTTTCCAATCGATGGTTCATTCCGATGGAATGAATCCTGGAGTGCAATTTTACCATCCATGGTTCGTTTCGATGGAACGAATCCTGGTGTGTTTTTCCAATCCTAGGTTCGATCCGAACGAACTAATCCTGGTGTGTGTTTTTCCAATCCATGGTTCGTTACGATGGAACGAATCCTGGTGTGTGTTTTTCCCATCCATGGTTCATTCCGATGGAACGAATCCTGTTGTGTGATTTTCACATCCATGGTTCATTCCGATGGAACGAATCCTGGTGTGTTATTTTCCATTCCATGGTTCGTTCCGATGGAACGAATCCTTGTGCGTTTTTCCAATCCTTGGTTCGTTTAAATGGAACGAATCCTGGTGTGTGTCTTTCCAATCCATGGTTCGTTCCGATGGAACGAATCCTTGTGTGCGATTTTCCAATCCTTGGTTCGTTCGGATGGAAAGAATCCTGGTCTATGTTTTTCCAATCCATGGTTCGTTCCGATGGAATGAATCTTGCTGTGTGACTTTTCCAATCCATGGTTCGTTCCGATGGAAGGAATCCTGGTGTGTTTTTCCAATCCATGGCGTGTTCCGATGGAACGAATCTAGGTGTGTGTTTTACCAATCCATGGTTCCTTCCGATGGAACGAATACTGGTGTGCGTTTTTCCAATCCATGGTTCATTCCGATGGAACGAATCCTGGTGTGTATTATTCCAATGGTGTGTGATTTTCCCATCCATGGTTCGTTCGAATGGAATGAATCCTAGTGTGTATTTCCAATCCACGGTTCGTTCCGATGGAATGAATCCTGAAGTGCGATTTTCCCATCCATGGTTCGTTTCGATGGAACGAATCATGGTGTGTGTTTTTTCCAATCCTTGGTTCGTTCCGACGGAGTGAATCCAGGTGTGTGATTTTTCCAATCCATGGTTCGTTCCGATGGAACGAATCCTGGTGTGTTTTTCCAATCCAAGGTTCGATCCAAAGGAACGAATCCTGGTGTGTGTTTTTCCAATCCGTGGTTCGTCACGATGGAACGAATCCTGGTGTGTGTTTTTCCAGTCCATGGTTCATTCCGATGGAACGAATCTTGGTGTGTGATTTTTCCAATCCATGGATCGTTCCGATGGCACGAATCCTGGTGTGTGTTTTTCCAATCTAGGGTTCGTTCCGATGGAATTAATCCTGGTGTGTTTTTCCAATCAATGGTTCGTTCCGATGGAAAGAATCTTGGAGTGTTTTTCTCCATTCCATGGTTCGTTCCGATGGAATGAATCTTGGTGTGTGTTTTTTCCAATCCGTGGTTCATTCCGATTGAACGAATCCTGGTGTGTGTTTTTCAAATCCAGGGTTTGTTCCGATGGAACGAATCTAGTTGTGTGATTTTCCAATCCATGGTTCGTTCCGATGGATCGACACCTGGTGTGTTTTTCCAATCCATGGTTCGTTCCGATGGAACGAATCCTGGTGTGTGTTTTTCAAATCCAAGGTTCGTTCAGATGGAATGAATCCGATTGTGTTTTTCCTATCCACGGTTCATTCCAATGGAATGAATCCTGGTGAGTTTTTCCAATCCACGGTTCGTTCCGATGGAATGAATCCGGGTGTGTTTTTGCAATACAACGTTCGTTCCGATGGAATCAATCCTAGTATGATTTTCCCATCCTGGTGTGTCTTTCAAATCCTGGTGTGTTTTTCAAATCCTCTATTCATTCTGTTGGAACGAATCCTGGTGTGTTTTCCCAATCCAAGGTTCCTTCCGATGGAACGAATCCTGGTGTGGGTTTTTCCAATCCCTGGTTCGTTCCGAAGGAACGAATCCAAGAGTGTGATTTTCACATCCATGGTTCGTTCCGATGGATTGAATCCTGGTGTGTTTTTCCAATCCTCGATTCGTTCCGTTGGAACGAATCCTGGTGTGTTTTTCCAATCGATGGTTCCTTCCGATGGAACGAATCCTGGTGTGTGTTTCTCCAATCCATGGTTCGTTCCAATGGAACGAATCCTGGTGTGTGATATTCCCATCCTTTGTTCGTTCCGATGGAATGAATCCTGGTATGTGTTTTTCCAATCCATGGCTCGTTCCGATGGAACGAATCCTGGTGTGTGATTTTCCCATCCATGGTTCGTTCCGATGGATGCAATCCTGGTGTGTGTTTTTCCAATCCATGGTTCGTTCCGATGGACTGAATCTTGGTGTGTGAGTTTTCCAATCCATGGTTCGTTCCGATGGAACGAATCTTGGTGTGTTTTTCCAATCCATGGTTCGTTCCGATGGAACAAATCCTGGTGTTAGTTTTTCCAATCCATGGTTCGTTCCGATGGAACGAATCCGGGACTGTGATTATTCCAATCCATGGTTCGTTCCGATGGAATGAATCCAGGTGTGTGATTTTCCCATCCATGGTTCGTTTCGATGGAACGAATCCTGGTGTGTGTTTTTCCAATCCATGGTTCGATCCAATGGAAAGAATCCTGGTGTTTTTTTCCAATCGATGGTTCGTTTCGATGGAACGAATCCTGGTCTGTGTTTTTCCAATCCATCGTTCGTATCGATGGAACGAATCCTGGTGTGTGTTTTTCCAATCCATGGTTCGTTCTGATGGAACGAATCCGGGTGTGAGTTTTTCCAATCCATGGTTCGTTCCGAAGGAACGAATCCTGGTGTGTGATTTTCCCATCAATGGTTCGTTCTGATGGAAAGAATCCTGGTGTGTGTTTTTCCAATCCATGGTTCGTTTCGATGGAACGAATGCTGGTGTGTGATTTTCCCATCCATGGATCGTTCCGATGGAACCAATCCTAGTGTGTGATTTTCCAATCCTTGGTTCGTTCCGATGGAACGAATCCAGGTCTGTGTTTTTCCAATCCATGGTTCGTTCCGATGGAACGAATCCCGGTGTGTGATTTTCCCATCCATGGTTCGTTCCGATGGAATGAATCCCGTTGTGTGTTTTTCCAATCCCAGGTTCATTCCATTGGAACGAATCCCGGTGTGTGATTTTTCCATCCATGGTTCGTTCCGATGGAACGAATCCTGGTGTGTGTTTTTCCAATCCATGGTTCGTTCCGATGGAACGAATCCTCGTGTGTGATTTTCCCATCCATGATTTGTTACGATGGAATGAATCCTGGTGTGTTTTTCCCGTCCTCGAGTCGTTCAGTTCGAACGAATCATGGTGTGTTTTTCCAATCCTTGGTTCGGTTTGATGGAACGAATCCCGGTTTGTGTGTTTCCAATCGATGGTTCGTTCCGATGGAAC
The DNA here is from genome assembly GCA_024699735.1 of Posidonia australis. Classification (NCBI taxonomy): domain Eukaryota; kingdom Viridiplantae; phylum Streptophyta; class Magnoliopsida; order Alismatales; family Posidoniaceae; genus Posidonia; species Posidonia australis. Next base: position 914 of record JAMKQA010001013.1, on the reverse strand, counting down.
GAATTCATGGAGAGTGATTTTCCCATCCATGGTTCGTTTCGATGGAACGAATCCTGGTGTGTGTTTTTCCAGTACGTGGTTCATTCCGACAGAATGAATCCTGGTGTGTGATTTTTCCAATCCATGGTTAGTTCCGATGGAACGAATCCTGGTGTGTGATTTTCCCATCCATGATTTGTTATGATGGAATGAATCCTGGTGTGTTTTTCCCGTCCACGAGTCATTCTGTTCGAACGAATCTTGGTGTGTTTTTCCAATCCTTGGTTCGGTTTGATGGAACAAATCCTGGTTTGTGTGTTTCCAATCGATGGTTCGTTCGGATGGAACGAATTCATGGAGAGTGATTTTCCCATCCTTGGTTCGTTTCGATGGAATGTATCCTGGTGTGTTTTTCCAATCCAAGGTTCGTTTCGAAGGAATGAATCCCGGTGTGTGTTTTTCAAATCCTTGGTTCGTAACGATGGAACGAATACTAGTGTGTGTTTTTTCAATCCATGGTTCGTTCCGATGGAACGAATCCTGGTGTGTGTTTCTCCAATCCATGATTCGTTCTAATGGAACGAATCCTAGTGTGTGATTTTTCCAATCCATGGTTCGTTACGATGGAACGAATTTTGTTGTGTTTTTCCAATCCACGGTTCGTTTCGATGGAATGAATCGAGGTGTGTTTTACCAATCCACGGTTCGTTCCGATGGATTGAATCCGGGTGTGTTTTCCAATCCATGGTTTGTTTCGATCAAATGAATCTGGGTGTGTTCTTCCAATCCACGGTTCGTTCCTATGGAAAGAATCCTGGTGAGTTTTTCCAATCCACGGTTCGTTCCGATGGAATGAATCTTGGTGTGTTTTTCCATTACACGGTTCATTTCGATGGAATGAATCCTGGTGTGTCTTTCCAATCCACGATTCATTC
>JAMKQA010001011.1:0-20734 GCA_024699735.1 Posidonia australis | reverse complement strand
TAATTAAATAAAATTTGATCAAATCCATTTAAAAATCCAACAAAAAAACCTAATCCACTTAAAACCCACTTAAATCAACTTAAAATCCAATAAAACCCTAATTAATCAAATTTTTAAATCTTAATCAAATGAAAAGAAATTAAAATCCAAATAAATAAGTAAAAAACCCTAATCAAAGTGAAAATCCATTGAAAACCTTAATTAATAAAAATTTAAAACCATAATTAATCCAAAAAACCCAAATAAACGTAAAAAAATCCCAATTAATAAATAAATCCATAAATCTATAAATAAACCCTAATTAACTCAAAATCCCTAAATAAACCCTAATTAAAACTCAAAACCCTAATTTCAAATCAATTAAATAAAACCCTAAAATCCAAAATTAATAATCACATTTAACGCACAAAATTATGATTAAAACTTAAAATTAAAATCCTAAAATCCCTAAAAATTCCCAAAATAATTAATTAAAATCAGCTAATCAAACCTTAATCACAAACTTAATTAAAATCATCAAAACATTAATAAAAATTCTAAAATAAAATTCAAAAACCAAATTAAAAGCTTAAAACCAAAATTCTAAGAAATCCTTAAAAATTCATAAAAAATCAAATATAAACCAATTAAAACCTTAATTAAACTTTAAATAACAAAATTAAGAAATTAAATTAAACCCATGAAACCCCATCAAAATCTTAAAATTAAAACCCTAAAAAGTCCAACAAATTCCAAAAAATAAAATCAAAACAAAAATCCCAAAACCCATGCCCATAAGCCCAACACTATTTCATTTAAGAATTCAATTCAAAACTTTACAAAATGTCAAAAATAATTCTGGTGAGCTCACAGCGATCTCCGGCGCCATCTTCGGCGATCACTCTCAGATTTTCCGGCGCTGATTCCTTAACCCCGCGATCACTGAACTTTCCTTCTCCATCATGCGCTCCATCCAACGACGCTGGCCCTAGGAGGAGGAGATCGACGATGGTGGAAGCACCCGTCGGAGTTCAAAAACTCCCACTGCCGACAGAAAAAAGAAAAAAACCTCTTCTGACCAACTACCCTAGTCTCACGAACCCTTGGCCCATCCAGCGCAGCCCTCTGCCCACTGGTACCCCAGTGCCTTCCATCACCATCCCCTTTTGGATCCCGAAGCCCCCAACCAGAGCGTCATCGGAGCACGCCGCCGTCGACCCATCACGACGGAGGAGACACCCCGCGCACCAGGTAACCCTTCCTCTTTCCCTTCTTTGCTTCTGCAGTAGATGTAGGGGCGTTTAGGTTTGTCCTAGGTCGCGTCGGAGGGGTCCCCCCATCTCCTTGCTAGTTGTCGGCCCTCCGTCGGTGGTGGGTTCAACTCGCCGATGGTGTCCCAGGCCGTTTGGCCACCGACGAGGCCCGTCAAGGGCCTCTCCTCTCCGTTCTCCCCTCTCCTCCGATCCCTCTCCTCTCCTCTGGTTTCTCCTCCCCCTCTCCTTTCCCCTGGATCCGCTCCGCTTCGAGAGGCATCGCCGCCGACACCACCCAACGACCGTCGCCAATCGTCGTTGAGCAAGCACAGGGGATCACCGAGCTGCCTTACGCTGCGCCTTCGATCCGAAGACTACCGTCGTGCCTCCACGAACCCGCTTGCGTCATTCCCTCACCCTCTGGATCGCTGGAACGCCCAACCGGTCCACCGCAGTATCCCCATATCACCGCCGACCGACGTTGACAGAGCATCGTAGCCCCTCCCCAAGCATCGTCGCAGCCCTCGCGTGCATCCCCGACAATCCTCAAGCAACCACGAGCCTCAGAGGACCCTTGCCCCATCGCCTGGACCACTGTCATGCCTCGGTGACCCAACGCCGTCGTCGCCGTCGACGTGGGAGTGGGGAGGGTCACTCCCTCAAGCGCGAAGCCTCCTCGCGCCTCCAAAAGACACCCCAAATCGCCCCGAGCATCGCCTAGCCTCTCCACTGCCAATCCAAGCCTTTGTGCCGCTCCAACCGTCGTCGTCGATCCCCTCATCGGAGCTCGAGGTGGGGGGACGTTCCAGACCTCCCCAAGCCTTGCTGTCACCTGCCTGAGCCTCGTCGTGCCACCACGATGGTCCCCTGATCTTCCCGCAGCGTTCCGAGCCCCGGAGAAGCCCCTGGAAGGTCGCCGGAAAAGATCGCCGGCGGTAGAGCGTCGGTGATCTCTAGCGATCTTCGAATGGGCCATTTATGGCCCATTCACATTAGTTTTAAATTTTTGCAATTTGGTCCTTTATTTATTACATTTCAGTCCTTTTTTATTGCATGTGCGTCCAGACATATGCATTTTAGCCCATATAGTTTGAAAATAGTTTTTATTCTTTATTTTATCTGTGAATTTTGCATTTAGCCCCTTGAAGAGTTCATCTTTTAATTGTTAACATATTGATGCATGTTTTTATTACTTTTAAGTCCTTGAAGTTTCTGAAACAAGTTTTTCTCTATGCAAATTGCACTTTGGTCCTTGAAATTTTTCAAAATTGCATGGATGATCAATAAAATCATGTTTTTTTATCACTATTAGGTCCATGAATTTATATCTAGGTCCCTAAAGTTTCAGAAACAAGTTTTTCCTTGTGAAAATTGCACTATGACCCCTGAATGTTTTCAAAATGGCACTAGTGATCAATAAAATCATGTTTTTATCACATTTAGGTCCTGGAATTTTACATTTTGATCCCTGAGGTTTTTTGAAACACGTTTTCTCTTGAAAAATTGCAATATGAACCCTGAATTCTTCAAAAATCATACTATGCATCATAAAAATTGAAGTTTCTTCACAGTTTGTTCCTAAAAATTTACATTTGACCCTCAAAACTTTTAAAAATGAGTTTTGATTGTGACTTTTGCATTTTAAACCCCAAGATTCATCATAATTACACTGATTAACCTAAAAACTCATTTTTATCACAAACATGAAGTTAACATATCATATGTTGAATTTCATCTATGTTGAATATTTAATTTAAATTTTTTAGGTTTTATACCTTGTTCTACACATAAATATCTAAATTTTTGAAATTTTTTACCTAATGTTTGAATAAATAATATAACTGCTTTTATATTTTCTATATAAGGCCAAATGCAATGTATACATTCTTGTACAATTAAATTTAAAATGTAACAACAACACCTACAATAAAATAAATCACTATTTAATATAGGTTTTAAATTTCTTTGTAATATTCTTACTGCAACCTTATTATTAGAAGCATTATCAAAAGATATTGTATTAATTTGATTATATATTTTCAATTCTTTAGTAATATCTTCTATAATATTTACTATGGCTTTTCCAGTGTGTGGATGATCAAAAAGTCTAAAAACAATTAATCTTTTTTATAAATTCCATTCAATATCTATCCACACAAAAAGCCCCTGGAATTTTACATAAAAGCCCCATGAATTCATATTAAAGTATTCATGAACATAAAATTTACATTTTGACCGTTAGATTATTTCTAAATTCCTCGTTTAGGATTTTTAAATGTTTTCCATCATATTTTAGGCTATTTTTCACCCTTGTTTTGCATTTAATCACAGAATCCACTTGCAAACCATGTTTTCACTGAGATTTGATCTTTTGCCCCACATTTTGGCTACATTTGCACTCATGGAAATTTGCACTTTAGTCCCTAACTTTTCAGGAAATTATCCAAGTGCAATATTTGCATCCTTGTGCCACATTGACACTAGACCCGTCATTTGCATGTCAGAATAAGGACCATGAACCTTTTTTTTCATCTATTTTCTCGTTCTTATCGCGAAGTTTGCATTTTAGTCCCTATGTTTGCCGTTTATTGCATTTACATCCTTTTGGTGATTTTTCTTCTCCCTGTTTCTTGCAAATGACATTATCCAGACATTTAGCATATATTTTAACATAACTTAGGCCATGCATCACTCCCATTCAAGCACTTGTCATCTCTGGCCTGGGGAATGACCAAATTGCCCCTATGCCCCAATTCATGAGCATGCATCTCGATCTTTGCATTTAGTCTTGCCATGCATTCATATTAGCATGATTAGAGCATAAGCTAGGTTTAGCAAACATTCATCGAGCCTTTAGCAAGCATTTGGACTACAAAGACCGAGTTTCTCACGCGTACGAAGGTGCCTAACACCTTCCTCGTGCGTAATAGGAATCCTTACCCATCCTCTGGTTAGCAAACATCCAGCCTTCTCATATGCATCCCATGCATTCATCCTTTTGTGGTTTTCCTCGTCTTTCCCTTAAAAGACTAGGTGGCGACTCCCTTTTCTTTTTTCTTTTATCATATCCTTGCGCCTTCGCCATCTTGGCATGGCTGTGATCCCCTTCCCCCTCCTCTGGGTCGGGCACGGTCACAGTACTGATACTAGTATGTAACGCCATGGGAATGTTACAGGGCCCATCCACCTCAACCACTATCTCTGGATCGATAGACCTTGTTGTTTAGTTAGTCTATTGCTTGGGTTTTTTTGAAAACTTTTAACTTGATGTGTAGCTTGCTACTTGGTTTATTTGTCCTATCTATCTTGTATATCTCCTTAGATACTTGGAGACAAACTCATTTGCTTTTTTTGTGTACTCATAGTCAAGTATTTTTGATTTAATATATACAATATCGTTTAAAACACGGACAGTTCTTAATGGGGAAGTGCCTACATGCCATGGGTTGGGAAGACGTGGCATTTGGTTTCGCATAGTCTACCACTAAAAGGATGGAGGGCTCGATAGTAGTAGGACTACAGGAGTCGCTTTGGGATTGTGCTGGTGATGATTGTTAGAGGATGGTGTGCCTACATGCCTTCGGTTGGGAAGACGTGACATTTGGTTTCGCATAGTCTACCACTAAAAGGATGGTGGGCTCGATAGTAATAGGACTACTGGAGTCGCTTTAGGATTGTGCTAGTGATGATTGTTAGAGGATGGTGGGCTTGATACTAGTAGGACTGCAAAAGTCGCTATGTGATAGTGCTAGTATGGCACTCTTTAGTGGTCATGGACTTGATTTGGCAAGAATGGCTATTTCAAGTATGCATAAGGTTTTGAAAAATCATACATATGACTTGAAGAAAAGAAAGAAAATGATTTTGAAAGACATGAGTGTAATTTTACAAAGGAAAGAAAAGAATGATTTTACAAAGCATGATTTTCAAAGGATTTGTTGATTGTGGGGCAAAAAGATATTACTCTATGGTTGTGTGTGGCATCTAGGAGAGATGTCAAAGTATAGTGTGCTTTAGTGATGCGTGTGTGGGGTGACCTTTTGGTGGTCTCTCATGTGTGTTTATTTAATATTTTCGCAGGTGAAGGATAGGATGTAGGTATCGCTAGTGCACACGAAGCCAGAGCCAGTCGACCACACATCACGGGATTTGGGCATGTAAGTTGTTAAATTTATTTCAATTATTTGTGCTTAAATTTATATCGTTCTTTGTTGGATTTAGTTTATGATTAATGTCACTAATTAAAAAATGTAGCTAGATTTGGATAACGACTTGGGACAGGTCTTTACAAGTGGTATCAGAGCACTGAAATACCAAGGAACACTAGCCTAAGAATGTCTGGTCGTTGGCTCTGTAATTTAGGCACCTACACCTAGTTTTGTTGATTTTCTTATTTGACAAAGTGTGAAGCCGTGGTTGCCTGTGTAGGGTAGCTCACTTAAGTTCTTCAACTTTGCAAAATGTGGTTTTGGTATTGTCCACTAGGTTAGTGTGAATTAAGCACCACATGGTCGTAAGAGTGGTGACAGCTGTGTTTTGGTCAAGACTCAGTGCTGACACGCAAGGTAGGAGACCTTGCCATGTATAGTCGGTTAGATGACTCTTGTCGCCAAGAGCGATGCACGTCTGTTGTGCGTACTGGTCGAGCTGGTGAGTATAGCTACAGAAAGACAGGGTATTAGAACGAGAGATACCCTGAATTCTTTTAAGGAGGTTAGACACCTCATGTTAGTCGAACAGAGTATGTGCACACTTTGCCACCATCCGTAGTTAGGTTGTTTGGTGTTGTCTTGAAGGGAGAGGTGTAGTAGTTGTTTGCCCTCAAGAAGGCCCTCCATAATCTTTGTTATTTATTGTTTGCCGCTGTTGTGCTTGCTCTTGGTTGTTTGCCATTACTTGTTATTTATTGTTTGTTGTTGGTTGCTGGATGTTGATGTCTTGGTTGATGCTAGTTTGTTGTTCTAGTTGTTGTTGCTTGTAGGGAGGATGTCTGCAGCTCTGTCCTCTTGTCATCGCATATGGGTGAAGCATGATGCTTTTCAGATGAGTGTGGTTGTTGCTTTTGTTGCCGATGGTTCCCTTGTTTGTTTTTGTTGCTCTTGTATTGGAGCAAAGAATGGATGGAGTTCCATCCTCCTATTGTTGTTTTTGGGTGACTTTTGAGTCCCCAGGAGTGTGATGTGGTTTTTGAGTGACTAGGAGAGTCCCCAAATATTTGTCCCCAAATTGTTCAAACAAACCAAAACTTGCACAAGCAAAACCCAAAATCATCGAAAGTGGGAGCTCGCGTTTATTACTGCACGAGCCACCTAAAATCTTACAAAATACACCAAATTGAAGAACTCTAAGTCATCTACCCTTCGGGACAAGAATTATAAGAATCCATTAACCGTAGCTCGAGATATGAAAATCTATAGCAAGAAAACTCATACAAGAACAACTATGGCAGGATGCACGAAATTCACTGAAAACTCTATTAAAATGCTCCAAAAATTCAGAAATCTCTACTACAACACAATATGATACTAATCCACACATTTTTATCATTTTTAAGCATAATTAAGAGAAGGAAAGGAGATGGAACACATATTGTCAATCGCCGACAAGCATCTCTTCTTCCTACGGTCTCTACCTCCTCTCCTTTGGCAACTCCGCATGATCTCAAACCCTCTCTCTTCACTCTCAGACTCTCCCTTTCTCTCCCTCACTCTCGCTGCCTCGCCCCAACACTAGCCATCCCTTTTTTAACGCTAGCTTGTTGCCAACATCACTCGAAAACATGGCTGGCAGTGTGGTAGGGTATAGGTGTGGGGGGCGACGTATGAAACACACGTGTCACTGTGCATCCTTGATGTATCTTTCCTTTCCAGAGTCCCACATACACATGGGTCGCAAAACACCAAAATACCATACAAGACAAAGAGTCAGAGAGAAACTACAAACACAACCAGGGAAACAAACGTAAATCCACCAGGAATAACAACAAATATGCACATAATTACATGTAGTCAAGTTCCTGCTTATCCAAATTTCACTCAAATTGGTATCAATCTTCGACACAAGATTACATTGTTTCTGGATTGGCAATCTGCCGTCCCAGCCCACAGTCCCAACCTACGAGCTTGACTCGCGGTGATAACCCATCGTTGGCCCTTAATAATGTCGATATTACATTCTACCCACTTAAAAGAATTTCATCCATGAAATTCGTCTCAAGTAGAATAAATAGGAGTACTGCAATCGGACATTCACCTCACGTTCTTAGGTAGTCTCCTCTATGCCATGGTATTGCCACTGAACTAGTACCAAAGGAATCACTTTATTTATGAGTGTAAACACCCCGATTTTGAGGCGGCTCGTAGGTGAATTCTTTTGAAGATGTTGCTTTGGATACGACAAGCCTAATCTCAGTTGAATTTTATCTGGCACCTTGGTTACCCAAAGCCTATAACAAACTCATGGTACAATTTACAATTCAAGCAGTTAGATATGGAGTACCAATGGAGCACCAATGTGGAGCACCACAATGGAGCACCAAGCTGGCGCACCAAGCAGGTGCACCATGGTGGCACACCAAGCTGGCGCACAGTCACTTTTCAGGGTGTTGGCTGTTGACTTTCAATCTTCTGTACTTGTAACCTTCACTTGCGAATATTCTTCATGAATCTACGCAAGGCTGTTGAGTTTCGAGGCCTTTTGCATCCCAAATAGTTACATCTTCTTTCTCTTTAAAAAGCCATCCATTAGCAGCCTTTTCCCTCCTGGCAACTCATCTCTCTTGGCTATCCACCCACTCTAGCAACCAGCACCCCAACTTCCAGAGCATACTCCCACATCCCTGAGCATTCCCAATTGAGTCCAAAGCAATAAGGAGGAGATATCATGAGCCATCCAAGGAGGAGACACCCTAGGCAAGGTAAGGCCCTTTACTCATCTTTACACATAGGTTTTACATAATATTCTGGATAAAACCTGCAACTACGCTGATATATTGTCTATATAGTGATATTCATTCATGCCTTTTGGTGTTATTTTTGATGTTCATGATACTCCCTTCTATGTTCATTGCTTCATTGCCATGATGATTTTTGCACTGTATGATATTTTTAGTAATGAATCATAGTCCTATGTGATCACTAGTTATGGAACATGAACTGTAATGCATTCTCTTCACATATTTTATAATTTCCGCATGCTCCTTAAGTCAACTAAATTCCTGCATGAATCATAAAATCCATCAACAGTTACTGCAGTCCATAAAAACCCATGAACATGCATGACTTGAGGAGAGAATGATAAGAGTGTTTTAATGCTTGTTTATTTAACATGACTAAATTTTCTAGCATCTAGGTAGATGATCTGAATAGTTAGTAACCCAATTCATTGCATGCATCTGGCCCAGACTCTGAATTCAGACTGCAGTCTAATTCAAAATTTCTGGGGTGCACCAAACTAACGCACCATCCTGGCACACCTGGCTGGCGCACCAGGCTGGTCATAGGGTGCAGGCAGCCCATTTTGCATTATGATTTTCATGCTTTCCTATTTGTTTTGGGTCCTGATCTTTTTGGTGTTTGATATCTGATATGCCATGTTCTTGCTTGCATAACTTCAGCATGTAATAACATCCTTTGCGTTAGTTTTGCATCTAGTGAAGTCTGGCTTGCCGATTGGGTATGGTGAACTGGTGGCTTTCCAGAACTTTTTGTGTGGAGTTCTTTTGCATCAGTCCATGATCCCGAACCAAGTGGCGTAGCTGGGATTCATTAACCTTCATCAGAGTAGGGTTGTGTGGTCTTGTGTGAGACTTATTGCCCTTGAGCACAAGACCCATGCCATGATGTCTTGGGTTTTCTCTTTCTTTTATGATTTTGTGGAAAATAGGGGAACTCACATGTGATCAGGTCTTTTAGATGTCCATGATACATTTTCAGATGGTTTTATGCAAGTTTGCAAGGTTTTATATCACATGGTACATTAATCTAACTTACTGTCTGACCTGTAATTTCACAGCACACAGTAGCTTTTTTGCATGGTATTTAGCATGATTCCTAGTTTGCTTTGCCTTTGCTTTTCTTTGAGTGTCCTCCTGAATATATCAGGATGACTCCAGTCAATTTTCATCCATTTTTATGCATGGTAGCTTAGGTTTTGCATATAGCAAAGTGAGGATGAAAGTCACTCGATATTATTGGATCTTTGGTCATATCCGTGCAATATCTTTGCACCGGTGTTTGATCCACAACTTGGGTGACCTTTCTGAGCATTAGGACACATCCTACAGTCTCTCTACCCTTGTTTAGCATAAGGCACCACTTGCATGTAGCACTGCATGGCATATCGCCCTTGGGCGTACAAAAACAGGCTGAAAAGCCAACGTGTCATATAAGTAAACGAGAAACCCATGAAAAATCGATTTTTTGGGCGCACGAGGGTGCCTAATACCTTCCTCGTGCGTAATAGGGATCCTTGCCCGATTTTTTGGTTCATGATTGACCTTTTCCATTGGTTTCATGGCATAGTTTTAATTGTTTTAAAACGGTTTTCCTCGTCTCCCGTTTTCAAGTAGACTAGGTGGCGACTCCTGCATATTTATCATTTGCTTTTTATTGTTTTGCCGTGACTTCGCCGACCCTCGCGTATTTGGCCTTTTGCACTACACCCGAGGCTGTCACCGGCATGGTTACAATGAGAATCTGTTTCTTCCAATCAAGTATCTGTACAGCTTTCTCAACCAAGGTCAAGTCTTCCTGCAACACCTCTGGTTGCATCGATATTACTAGAGACGCATCCGCCAAGTACTTTCTTAACATAGAAACATGAAACACGCTATGTAACCTAACTTTGGCCAAAACCACACACAATGAGTCGGGAAGCCCGACGCCAGGCAACCTAACTCTGGCCACACGCAGTCCACCGAGAAGCGACCACGGCATTCTGCTTTGCCACAGTGTGCCTCCTTGTGCATGAGCCAACCACCGTCCTGCGATTCTCCCTCCTAGAGAACCCTCACATAGCCAACCCCTCCTTGGGAAGGCTGTCTTGTCTCTCAGGATGCTACCAGTTAAGGGGCACGTGTCCCACCAGCACTTGCCACCACAAGGTAAGCCTCCTCCAAGCGTCCTCCACACACGGTGCTCAGGAGGGAGTGTCATACCTCCACACCCGACAACACCCGAGCCATAGTGCTCACAGTGACAGCAGGAGTATCATACCTTCCCGTCATGCCACAAGACACCTTAACTAGTGGACCACAACCCTAGCCTTGAGACTACAGTCAAGGAGTCTCATACCTCCTAGATCCAACATCCCTTAGCCTCAGGTATCTCGGCCCCCAACTTCAACCAGGGAGTCGCGCCCAACCACCCGAGAATGTCATCACATTCCCTGGTCCCGACGACACTGTCCCACATTGTCTCAGCCCGCACACAAAAAACTAGGAAAACATTTTCCAAAACTAGGAAACCCATTTCCTAAACCATTTTCATATTTTCGAAAATTCTTCCAAAACCTCGACAAAATGACGTATCAGGGGTACTAGGAGACCACCACTGACGGCCCAGTAACCATGTCGGCGACAGCCTCATGCTTGGCGCGAAAGGCCACATGCGCGAGGACCAGCAAAGTCACGGAAAAAATGGTAAAAATAATGATAAAAATGCAGGAGTCGCCACCTAGTCTACTTGAAAATGGGAGACGAGGAAAACTATTTTAAAACATTAAAACCATGCAATAAAACCAATGGAATAGGTCAATCATGAACCAGAAAATGGGCAAGGATCCCTGTTACGCATGAGGAAGGTATTAGGCACCCCCGTGCACCCGAAAAATCGATCTTTCATGGGTTTCTCATTTACTTATATGAAATGTTGGCTTTTCAGCCTGTCTTTGTACGCCCGAGGGCGATATGCAATGCAACTCTATATGCAAGTGGTGTCTTATGCTAAACATGGACAGAGGGACTATAGGATGTGTCCTAATGCTCAAAAAGGTCACTCGAGTGGTGGATTAAACACCGGTGTAAAGATATTACACGGATATAACCACGGATCCAACAATATTAGGTGACTAACGTCCTCGCTTTGCTATATGCAAAACCTAAGCTACCACGCACTAATATGGATGAAAATAGACTGGAGTCATCCTGATATTACCAGGAGGACACCCAAGGAAAATCAAAGGCAAAGCAAATTGAGAATCATACTAAATACCATGCCAAAAAGCCACTGTGTGCAGTGTAAAACAAGCAGGTGCGCTTGGTAGGTGCGCCAGACTGGTTCACCACCTATGTGCGCCGATGAAATTGTAGATCAGACAAAAAGCTAGACTAATGTGCCATGCAATATCAAATCTTGCAAACATGCATAAAACCATTTGAAAATGCATCATGGACATCTAAAACACCTGATCACATGCGAGTGAGTTTCCCCCTCTTCCACAAGGTCATAAAGGAAAGAGGAAACCCAAGAAAACATGTCATGGGTCTTGTGCTCAAAAGCAATATGCCTCACACAAGACCACACAACCCTACTCTGATAAAAGCTAATGAATCCTAACTATGCTACCTAGGTCTGGATCATAAACTGATGCAAAAGAACTCAACATTGAAAGTCTTGAAAAGCCACTAGTTCATCAAGTCCAGGTAACAAGCTAACTTCACTAGATGCTAAACCAATGCAAACAAGGTTATTATATGCTAAAATCATGCAAGCAAGAACATGGCATGTCAGAGATCAAACACCAAAAAGATCAAGACCCAAAACAAACAAGAACGCATGCAAACTATGATGCAAAATCTACTATTTGCATCTTGTAACCGGGCTGGTGCGCTAGGATGGTGCGCCAGTTTGGTGCATTCCAGAAATCCTAAATCAGACTGCAGTCTGATTTCAGAGTTTGGGCCAGATACATGCAATGAATTAGGTTACTGACTATTCAGATCATTATTTCAGACGTCAGGGAACACAATCATGCTAAGTAATCAAGACTGGAACATCCATTTCATTCTCTCTTCTAATCACTCTCATGGGTTCATATGGACCGCAGTTGCACATGTTTTCTTTATGATGCATGAGAATATCTTGTACGATTTAAACATTAGGGAAACATGACATGGGATGCAAAAGGCACGTCATAATACAAGCAAACATCATGATTGACAAGCGTTCAACAGATTTGCATAAAAAGAAAACATCATAAACTCCAAACTAAGCAAAGAAAGTGCAAATGAGCATCAACACAGCAAAAGTGCATGTAAATACCATCATGGCAAAGGATACAAGAAACATGAACGTAAAAGTATTGTATCAATTGAAACTGCAGTATGAGCTTCATTCAAAAAGTCATGCAGAGACTACATGGAGGTGAAATGGGAACGTACCTTTGGATGTACTCCTTGGTGGCTCGAGGTGGCTTCTCCTTTGTGCTTTGGACACTGCTAGGGATGCTCAAGGACGCAAGAGAACTGGTTGCTAAGAGTGGGTGGACTGCCAAGAGAGAAGAAATGTTGCTTATAGATGGCCGTTTAAGGAGAATCAAGAGGTAACTCCTTGGGATGCAAAAGGCCTTGGAACCCAACAGCCTTGCGTAGATTTGTGAGGAATATTCGCAAGTGAAGGTTACAAGCACAGAAGATGGAAAGCCAATAGCTAGTACCCTAAAAAGTGGTTGTGCGCTAGCTTGGTGCGCCACAATGGTGTGTCACCTTGGTGCGCCAGCTTGGTGCTCCACATTGGAGCACTCCATTGGTGCTCCAGATCTAACTGCTTGAATTGTAAATTGGACCATAAGTTTGTTATAGGCTTAGGATAACCAAGATGCCAAATAAAGTTCAAATGAGTTTAGGCCTGCCGTATCCAAAGCAACACTTCTGGAGTGTTTACCTACGAGCCGCCTCAAAATCGGGGTGTCTACAGGCTCCACAATCTCTCTCAATGGGACAAAACACAGCAATCAAGAAAACCCTTGGGAAACTCATTTTATAAACATATTTGGGCCCAGATTCGGCACACCGAAAAATAGGTCCGGTATGCCAAAAATCCCTAGTTCGGTAGACCAAATCAGGTCAACGGTCAACACTCAGGCCAAATTCGGTATACCGAAAATGGTTCGATCGACCAAAATCTCCTGATTCGGGCGACCGTCCAAAATCGGATGATCGAATTTCGACCAGATGACCTAATCTGACAGAAAAATGGCATACCGAAATGGTTCGGTATACTGAATTCTGCGAAAAACAGAAAACAGTCCAAACCCTACAGTCCGAAATCGCCCCAACTGGGACCTCCAATCGGACCCCCTAAACAAACACCAAAAATCTAGCGTAAAACATAAGATGTAGACTCTCGTGTCTACTCCAAATCCCAACAAACGCGGCCTCGCATGATCACGGCCACACGACGACCTCAGGAACGCTCCACACACCACACAGCCACTGCAGCCCTCCACTTCTCTCCCTTAATCTCTCTCTCTCTCTCGACGCATAACAGGGGAGGACGGGGGAAAAGGAGAAGGGGGTGGAGAAGGAGGAGTGGGGAGGAAGGGAGGGGAAGGTGTGGAAGAAGGGAAACGCACCCGAGGAGGAGGAGAAAAGAAGAAGAAGGAGAAGACGGCGACGAGCGGTGGAGGAGTGCGGTGCGGCTTATAAAGCCTGCGCATGCAGTAGCAGGGGGCGTACTTACCTGCACATCTCAGCCACCAGCACACCGCACGTGCACACCGACCACTCCACCCAACCACCAGCCACAGCAACTGGCCCACGACGTGAACCCCACACGCACAGTGCCACAATGCACAGTTCCAACCACGCACTAGGACACGCAAATAGAAGCCAGCCCACGAGGTCCAAACCCAAAAGCACAAAATCACACAACGGGCCTCGGAACACTTGCACCAGTCTAGGAATAAAATTCATAAAATGTAAATAATTATAAAATGAATTTTACGGGTGTTACATTAAGCCTTATAGATAAGAAATGTGTTGACTTTGTAGGCCGATCAACGATTACCTATACTGCTTCATTCCTTATCCCAATTTTGGGTAATCTGGTCACTTAATTCATAGATATATGCTTTCATTTCTAAACTAGAATATCTAGAGACTGTAGAGTGTCTTTGGGCTTCTGATGCTTAATCTTTACCATATGGCAAATTGCATACTTTACTACGTGCTCCGTAATCTTTCGTTTCTTCTTAGTCCACCAAAAGTTCCTTTCCAGGTCCTTATACATCTTGGTACTTCCTGAATGAATTGTATATCTAGATAGATGGACTTTATCCAACAATCTCTACTTCACTTCTTCTCCTTGAGGTACGTACAAGTGTAAGTCATACCTCAACCCATTACTAACAGAGAAGTGAGGTGCCTCCCTTACCTCTAGCTTTTCCCATGTTTCATGCACAAAAGTATCTAATTGCTGAGCAACGACAATGACTTCCAGTAATTTCGAACGAACAGATACATTAGCCATCCAAGTTCTAACAAGTCCATGAGACTGCTTTAGAGGTTTGCACTCAACCAATCCTTCCAACATGTGTCATTCCTGGACTATCAGGCTGGCCACTACATGAATGCATTTACTCAGTGCATCTACGTCCACATTGGCCTTCTCTTGGTGGTAGCATAGACTAAAGTCATAGTCATTTAGATATTCCACCCACCTCTACTGTCTCATGTTCAGATCTTTCTATGTAAAAATATATTTCTCAGGCTTTGATAGTCTGTAAATACTTCGAATTGTTCGCCATACCGGTAATACCTCCAAATCTTCAATGCAAATACCATTACAGTTATCTCCTGGTCGTGAGTGGGGTAATTCTTTAAAACATATGCCACCACCTTCGAACTTGTTGGTCCTATAATTGGCGGGAAGCATATGCCACCACCTTACCATACTACATCAAAACACACCCCAACTTGGTTCCACATGCATCATTGTACACTATGAATCCTCTACTTCCAAAAGGTAGAGTTAAAACCGAAGATGTGACTAAACTAGTCTTCAACTTATTGAAACTTTCTTGACAATATCAATCCCATATGAACAAAACTTCTTTCCAAGTCGGTTTAGTCAAAGGTAATGTAATCTTGGAAAAGTCTTGGATGAATCTCAGTTAATATCCTATCAAGCCTAAGAAACTTCTGATTTCTAAAACATTTTTAGGTCTAGTCCAACTGTTCATTTCTTCCACTTTGGTTGGATTCACTTTAATGTCTTCTCCTGAGATGATGTGGCCAAGAAATGTGATTTATTCTAGCCAAAACTCACATTTAAAGAACCTTACATACAGTTGATACTGCCTCAGCGTTAATAATACAGTCCTCAAATATACAGTCCTCAAAAGAGTATATCAGCACGCCATCTACAAACACCACCACGAATTGATTCAAGTAGCGCTGGAACACCCTATTCATCAGATCCTTGAAGGCGGTCAGAGCATTTGTCAATTCAAATAGCATGACCAAGAACTCATAATGACCATACCAAGTTTGAAAGGTCATCTTGTGCACGATCAAATGTCGAATCCAAAGCTGGTGGTAACATGATCTCAAGTTAACCTTTGAAAAAATTTGGGCTCCTTATAGCTAAACAAACAGATCATCTATCTTAGGCAATGGGTATTTATTCTTCATAGTGATTTGATTCAGCATCTGATAGTCTACACACAGTTGGAGTGAACCATTCTTTTTCTTGACAAACAAAACAAGTACAACCCAAGGTGACACACTCGGTCTGATAAATCCTTTGTCCAATAGCTCTTACAATTGGTTTCTGAGCTCTCACAATTCAATGAGTGCCATTCTATAAAAGGCCTTTGAGATAGGACTTAATCGTAGTATCAAATCAATCAGGAACTCCACTTCTCTATGTGGCGGTATACCAGGTAACTCTTCTGGGAAAACATAAGGGTACTCATAAACAATTGGTATATCTTGTACCCCTAGAGTAGGTAAGGAGAACACAACTATACTGGCCAGATATCTCATACAATCTTTTACCTTTTTTGCCGAAATCACCTTTTTCAACTCACTTGCTCTCATTCTTTGTACCAAGCATAAGCCCTGTCTTGGACATTCCTCCAACACCCTAATCTTTATATAGCCAATCATTGCTGAATGTTGTGCTAGTAAGTTCATATGCAATATTACATCATACTCTTGCATATCCATCATTATAAGATTGCCCTTGAAGTTATTATCTCCCAGTTTGACATTAATTGACCGCAAATATCTCTATACTAGGTTGCGTTCTCCCAACAGAGTCACCACATCAAGGTTAAAAGCCAACTTAGCTAGCCTATCTCCAATCTTGACTGCAAATGGCTCAAAGATAAATGAAAATGAGCTCTCTAAGTCAAATAATACCTTGGTCACTCAATCAACCATCAAAAAAGAGCTTAGAGATACACATATCACAACTACCAACCATAATTATCAGTAAGAACAGTACTAGATACATAACTACATAGGAGAGTGGAAATTTACAATGGATAGCTCATTGTTGCTCCTTACCCTCTACTACATTTGTTGAAGGGCTGACATCAAGAGCACATATCACAAACACACAATCCTTGGTTTGTTGGCAAGGCACATCTCCAACTTTCTTTCGAGGATAAGGGCAGTTCTGCTAAAAAAACTCAACCTTTCCACAATTGTAGTACACTGTGCCACCCAGGTTGGCTATTGATGACGACACTACAATGCTAAGTATCTTGTCTGACCATAGACAAAGCAAGATCTCTCTTCTTGTGTGTTGCTATTTGAGCCTGTTTGATTGTATCCACTATTGCCCCTCCCAGCAAAACTGCATCTCCCAACGAAAGTTGAGCCAGTACATTCCTTCCTTTTCTTCTCGAAGCTCTAAGAACTCGATATCCCAGAGATAGAAGGCTGTGGGGGTAAACAACTTCCTTTTTCCTTTGAGTTGGCTCTTTGTATACCACTTGTGTTCTCTATTGAATCAAGCAGCTAGATCCAATTCGTCCAACAAAGTCCGGCATCGATAGCCTATGACCTTCAACCTAAGTATCAAGTTCAAACTTTCCACGAACCGCTTGGCACTACGCTCTTCTGTGACAAAAGATTGTGCAAATTGCTCCAATCGGGAGAAAGTTGCATCATACACAGCCATTGTCTGGTTACCTTGCTTCAATTCTCTAAATTCTTTGTCTAGTTAGTTTCTCTCGTGATCTGGAAAATATTTCTCATAAAAGACACCCAGATGGTCTCCCTAGGAAATCATCGGCAAGTCTGAGTTCTAAGATTTTAGATGACGTGTAGCTTTCTACCATTGCTCAATGTCTCCTTCGAACTAGAAGGCTGATAATCGCACCTCTTTCTCTTCTGGACACTCCATGCTTTCCAAAATCTTTTTCATCTTCAGCAACCAAGCTTCACATTCCTCAGGTTGCCTTCACTGTTGAATGCTGGAGCATGGAACTGAACAAGTTGCTTTAGCAAGGGGCCACCTTTTGTCTCATCGATGATCTCTCTCCTGAGGGACTATACAATTCTCTACATCATGCAACTAAGTTCTTGCTACATCTCCCACCATTCACTTTCCTCACTTGTCCTAGAACTCGATGTGTTAGTCCTCTCTCTGCCTTTACGTATACCTCGAAGCAGTATTTTGCTGCTACCATAAAACCACAAATAATCAAGTCAGGTGCAATCATTCTATACTACATAGTCCTATGAAGCAACTACACTGGACACCCTAAACTACCATGCTTAGTGTACCTAAGCTCTGATATCAATCTGTAATGCCTTCGGTGTTACAAATTAACACCAACACTACCCAAGTAAATAATAACTAAATAATTAACCAAAAACAGAAAACAAAACTACTAAACTAATAATTAATAAGAATTACAACCATTACCTGCCTATGGTATGCGGCTACATGACTTCAACTAAGTATTCTATTACTAGATTGCAACTTATTGTAACACTCCTAAACCAGATGTTACAGAATTTAAGCTACTAAACCAGGATTAAATGCACTAGTAAAGAAAATAAAGCTGTAATCTATCCAGAACTTGTATGTGCAGTTAGTGGCTCCTGACTCTAAACATCAGGCTGGATTGCACTCTAAACTAAGCACATGAGAACAATACAAGCAAAACACGCGTAAGTAACTTCTAAGTCACCCTGTAAACACCAACGAAAATCCACAGGGGAAAACCTTTAACAACTAAATTCTAGGTTTTCAAAACCAAAACAAGCACTTTAAATTTCTTTCTAAAAATACTTAGAAAACATGTCTTTTCTGGGAAATCTCTTTTCCAGAAATTTTCATGCTTTTCTCAAACATCTCTATTTTTATTTTAAAATCTCATGATTTACTTCTTTTCTAAAAACAACTTTGGGCTAGACTCTAGCCTAAGTTTTAAAACTCAAATCTGGATAAAACATTGTTCTATGGTTTGATCAAGTCCTAAAACTCTATTTCTATCTTAGCTAGAATTTGACTAAAACACAAAAGCCAAAACTCAGTTCAATTCTAGCTTAAAACTGTTGTAAATCTCAAATCTGAAAATCTTTTTTTTCTGGTGCCTCCATGATCAGAGGTGACTTGGCCACAAACGGAGGGAGAGATGCAACATCAATCTCTTATGCTGCCATGGTGGTAGTCCACGTGCAGACATGCCACCGTCCCTACAAACGGGCCTTATTAATCTTTTCTCTTATGTTTCTCATTTGCATGGAGATGTGTCCTCCCAAAGTCCCTTTCTTTCTTAGTGTTTGAGCTCATGAGTCTTCTTACTTAGCCCATTCAAAACCTATCTCTGGGCACCAAGTTTCTCTAATCAGGGCCACAACTCAAGAAATCTTATTCTGAAAATATGCATTTTTTCTCTTATAAAACTCTTTTCTTTTGCAGAAATCATTTTGTAAAACTATTCTTTTCTTTCTGATATATCTCTTCTATAAATTTTTAAAAAAGTATTTCTAAACTATATGCCAAAACACATCAATTAGGCATAAAAATCGATTCATATTTAACTTTATCAAAAATCTCTTTTATTTGGCTCTAGGGTTTGGTTCAGTATATCGAACCAAAATGGTAGACCAAAATAGGCCCAGGTGCCTAGATTGGTCAACCAACCTTCGAAACGATCGTTCAAATTTCCCTTGTTCGGAAGTGTGACCACGCCCACCCGGAAGATTCGTACGGAGTCGTACCAGAGGAGGAGGCCATAGGCATGCCAGAAGGCAAAGGCGCAAGATAAACTAAAACGAAAAATCGAAGTCGCCACCGAGTCTTTTAAGGGAAAGACGTAGAAGACTACGAACAAACCGCAAAAAGGAAGAATGCATGTGATGCAAATGAAAAGGCCTGATGTCTACAAACCAGAGGATGTGGAAGGTATTAGGCACCCCCGTGCGTCCGAGAAACTCGATGTTTCTAGCCTAATTCGTTTGCTAAAGGTTGAATGTAAATGAATGCTTGTTAAACCTTGATTGTGCTCTAACCATGCTAATATGAATGCTAAGTAATGACTGTTAGAAATAGTGCATTATTTTGATGATAACTTCAATCATTGCTAGTGCATTATTTTGATGATAACTTCAATCATTGCTAGTGCATATTTTCATAAATATTAGAGGATGAAAAGATTATAAGTTCCTAAACATATATACTCAAAAATATGACTGGAGATATACTTGTGTTTTTCTGTATAAATTCTCAATTGTATGCAAGTATTTTTCAAAGTACCAGAAACGGCATACCGGAGTCAAATCGGCATACCGTTTCAATAAAAAACAGTATGAACAACGGCGTTCCGCTAGATAAAAAGAAGAATTGAAAACGGCATACCGAAGATGTTTCGGCATACCGTTTCTTAAAAAACGGTATGTGCATTGGAACTCTGGAACAGATGAGGAGATGAAGACAAAGCTAAACAACGGCATACCGGAAGAAAACGGCATACCGTTTCAGAATAAAACGGTATACCGGAGGATTTTCGGCATACCGAATTGCTCGTGGATTGCAGATTAAAGATCATTTTTGGCATACCGAGGCTAAAACGGCATACCGTTAGACTAGCCGTTTACGACCGTTTTTATAGTCGTTAGACACATCTCGAGGCGATTTGATGGCTATAAATAGGACACGTACAAGGCCTGAAAATGACACCAATCGAAAATACTTGTAATACTGTATATTGTCTCCATTTTTCATTCTCCTCATGAGACTTCATTATGTAATCATCGCTGTATTCGATCTCTATGAGTGGGAAATTCTGATATTTGTAAAAGCTACAAAGCAAAGGGCTCTAGCTTCTCGGGGATAGAGAAGTGGGAAGAGCAAGGAAGAAGTTAATGGTGTAGCCAACAAGTAAGTCTTTTTAATTTAACACGGGAAAAATCTCAAGGGGATCTTGAGGAGTGGACTAGGTTGGGTTGCCGAACCACTATAAATTCTCTGTGCATTTCAATTTCTCTCATCCTCTTCTTGTATGTTTACTTGTTGCATCAGTAGAAATCTTGATTAATA
>JAMKQA010001010.1:0-14443 GCA_024699735.1 Posidonia australis | reverse complement strand
ACATTAGCTTCCTCCTCATCTTGCTGGCTATCCCATGGTTTGTCTTCGTCTTGGGTCTCCCATCCCAAGGTGTCTTCCCAAGGCTCATTTGCATCCTCCTTTAGCCATGTCTCCTGCTTAGGCATCGTTGGTGCATCTAGCTCTTCTTCGTCCTCTATAGGTGGTTTCAGGTTAAGATCTGTTTGCACGTGTTGGATGAACATTGGTTGTGTGTCCTTAGCCTCCATGTGGGCTACTGAGTGATTACGTATGGGGTCTTGATGAATCTACATTTCAGGTTGCTTTCCCCAAGCTATCACTAGTCTCACTTTTAGCTCTGTCTACATGATTTCCCCTTAGTCATTCAACTCATATATCTTATCTTTGATAGTGAAACACTCCTCTAAGGTATGCCTATTCTTCTAGTGATACGGGCAGTACTTGGACAGATCAACATTGGGAACGTTAGGGGTAGGTACCAGAGGCTACAAATCTCCACTTTCCATTAGCATTCAGAAGACATTATTGAGTAGCTCTAGAAGTGGTGGATAGCTTTGCCTCTGAGGTCTGTGGTAGCTTTGTGGCAGAGGAATGGTGTTGTAGCTCTTTTACCTTTGTGGTTGCCCCTATTCAGCGTAGAATGGATAGTTTGGAGGTTGTTGGAACTGATGTTGGGGTTGCTGTTGTTGCTGTTCCTGTTGAGTTTGCACTTGGCACTAGTACTGCTCCTATTGATGTTGTGGTTGCATAGGCTACCCTGGTGTTGGACCAACTAACCCTGGTACTGAGCTGGTGGATTCTAATATTGCGTTGTGACCTGTGCCATGTTGCCTGTGACTCCCTCAAAGGACTAACTAGCTGTCTTCTTCTTGTCTCTTCCTTCAGACACTAGGAAGGGTAGGTCCTCCCAGCTATAGAGGACCTTTGTGGCTCGTTCATACAGCTGGGAGTACGTTTGAAAGTCATCCATTAGCAAGTCCGCTTGTGCTCTTGTAATGCCCCCGCCCCTAAGGCTAACTACCCAGATCTGTGTGCAACTAATGGCTCCAAAATATGCACATCGAGGGTGGACTGCACTCCAAACAATGCACTTGAAAACCAAAAAAAGATAAAACATGTGTGAATGACATCAAGTCATCTAGTACGCGTCCAACCACGGAAAACCACGACAAAATTGCGAGAAAACACGAAATCTCGATAATTATAAAACATTGCTTGAAACCTTGGTAAAACCACAAAATCGGTTCATAAATCCTTGGAATTATCTATCCAGAGCTAGAAATCATCTGGAAATCCTTTTTCCAAAATCATGTTTTTTCAAACCATTTTCTTTCTCAAATTTCATGCATTTGAAATTTCATTTATGCATTTCGAGAAAACCTTATTCTCTACTAGATCCAACCCAAAACCACAAGGCCACACATATCTCAAAACACAAGCACACATTGGCTAGCAACTAGTTCAAACCACGAGTCTCAACTCGACTAGAATCTAGCTAAAATCACAAGCCAAAACACAATCTGATTCTAGCTCAAAAACATACACATATCTCAATCACAATTATATAGTATCACCTTGATCAGAGGTGATCAGGTCACAAGCAGTAGGTAAGGCACCAACCTCACTCTTCTGCACTGCCATGGTGAAAGTCCTCGTGTGGGCAAACCACTACTCCAGCTAACAAGCCTTAACATCAATTGATTTCTCACAAGCATGAAGATATGTCTTTCTTGATGTTCCATTACTGTCCGGATACCCAAGATTTACATTCCTAGGCTGAGCTAATATTGTCACGAAGAGGGTTAACCTGGTCTCTTTCAACCACCCCAATCCTCGACAATCACGTCTTGGACTAACAACCGGTCTTCTCGAAGTCTCATGTCCTTACTAGTTACTATCCTAATAGTACGTGGATCCGGAACAAACAATGGAAATCTCTTTTCAAAATATGCTTTTCTTCAAAAACTGTTTTCAAAACACTTCCATTACAAAATTGTGAATCCTAGGCCTGATTATCCATTCTAATTGTAAATCATGTAATTAATTGTAATATTGTATAAATGATTTATTATTGGATAATTTGTTGTTTCTTGTGATTGTGGGGTTCTGGTAGACTTTCTGTGCACCTATTGTGATTTGGGACCAGTGTAGAGTCTGGTTTGAGGATGCACAATTGCCTTGGTTTGTGTGCTCATTTTTTTCCCTTTTCTTTCTCTTCTTTTTCTCTCTCCCTCACATGATTCCACCATCTTCGTCTCCTTCCTCTTCACCCCTAGACTCGTGCCACCAGCGATGCCAGCCCATGCCACTCTGTTCCCTCCGACGCGAGGGAAATGCAACTGGAGGCTGGCGCGATGCAGGAGGAGGAGGAGGAGATAAGAAGGTGGAGGGAATGTAGCCAAGAGAGAGAGAGAGGGAAAGGAAGGAAGGTGCGCAAGCTAGAGGAGTGCTGAGTCATGGTCCGCTGGTGGAAAAAAGGCTTCGCCGGGGTAGGAGGAGCTCGCCGGAGTTGGGGAGGCTAGTTGGAGGAGGTATGTAGCCCCCATTATTCCCCTTCCCTCCTCCGTTATACGGTTTTAGATTAATATGTTAAATGCATGACATTGGTGTAAAGTGCAAGTAAAATTGTAGGAAAATAGTAGAATTGATGAGAATGAGATGAATAGCATGAAAACGTAGATATCATGCAGAAAGGATGGAAATTGGTAGGGTTATATGAGATTTAGGGATGAAGGCTACAGTAAATGTTAATGAGCTTCACCCCTTTGTGATTTTCGTATGAATCGCATAGTTGATGGATTGATAAATGGTTTGAGGGATTTTGAAGTAGACTCAAGGGTCTACACTCCATGATTTACTTGACACCCCATGATATACTTGCATTTTATGATATGTGTTTGGGGGGTCTGCTGAAGGCTCCCAGTTCCGATGAATGCAAAGGCTACAACAAGGGAGGTGCCCTTGTGGCGGGTAATTCGGCATGTCGAACTGGGTTCGACATACCGAATTCCTGCTAGATTAAGCCAGGATACCTGGTTTCGGTAGGCCGAAATCACTCGATCGACCAAAACAAGGAGTTTCAGTATACCAAAAATGTTCGGTGTACCGAACCAGGGATTTTCGGTAGGCCGGACTTTATTTTCGGTCTACCGATTTTGCCTTAGCCCTGACATATATAAATGTGAATATAAAATGGAAATAAAAGGTTTTAAAAGGGACAATGAGCTTATGTTAATGGCATTTTCCTTATGTAAATAACATGGAAGAATATGGAACCCAAATAAGTAAATTTGGGAAATGGTTTTGGGTTTGAGACCTTAAAGATGAAAAAGAGTAATGTGTGGTTTTGGGTGTGAGTCCCAATTTATGATTTTAAAAACATGGTTTTAAATGAATTGAGTTGGGACCTAGAAGAGGGTTAGGTGGTTCATGGGGAAAGATTCCTACAACCAAGAGAATGAATTGGAAATGATTTTGAAAAGGAAAACTTAAAGAGTTTTGAAAATAAAACACTAATAATGTGTCGAGGAACCACGAGGGTTGGTGTCAACAATGTGGTAGGAATATGAGATTCTAATGAAGCCAATTATCAGATACGACTGTGGTTGCCGAGTTTGAGACGGTATAGGCTGAGCCTGGGTTATTGAACCTAGTTATTCGAGTCACCGAGCTCGTGACGGTGTAGGCTGAGGTTGGGTCATTGAACCTAGTTGTTCGGGTCATCGATGGGACGTCAGACAAAGACGTATTCTCGTGCTTATGAAATGAAATTATGGCCGATTGGATGGGACAGTGTCATCCCGCATGGGGAATTTCACTACGGTAGTGCAAGGAGGTAGGGGAAATGATGTCCTCACCTACTGCTTGTGTGCCTGGTTACCCCTGATCAAGGTAACATCAATAAAGAAAAGTGGAAATGAATAAGAAAAGTGTGTGTGGTTTTGTTAAAAATGAAAAGAAATGTAGTTTGGCTAGGATTGGACTTATGAATGGTCATAAGATCCTAGAATAAAATAAGAATTATGTTTTAACCATTTCCCAGCCAGTATTTATAATTTTGGTTTTGAGCCTAAGAGGCATTGTGTTTTAGATTGTATCTGGTCGGAAATGCGATTTCTCAGAATATGGGAAAGGATTGGAAAAATATGGTTTTGGAATAAATTTCCAAATGTTTTCAAAAGGAAAAAAGAAAGATTAGTTTTGAAAAGAGTAGGGATTTGGGATCAGATTCCCAAGTGATTTCAAATAAAAAAAGAAATGATGTTTTAGAACTGGATTTTCAAAGGAAAACCAAGTTTTATAAATTAAAAGTGGCAATTTTTAGCATTTTGCTGGGTTTTTCTGTATATACGTTTGAGCACGTGCTGGGTGACTTAGATGTCACTCATGTGTGCTTTGGTTGGTTTTCAGGTGCAGATTGTGTGCAACCAAGTTTCCTAGAGGTGAATCTTAGTTACTGTTATTTAATTTTATTGTAAATAGAGTAATTTTGCTTATGATACTGTGATTACGGTAGCGTGCCCGGAATTGGGGCATTATAGAGTGGTATCAAAGCCAAGGTTACACCTAGTGCACTGGCTTGGTGATGTACGATCTAGTGGCTCCCTAGGACTGCACAATAGAGAGTCGTGCACCTAAATTTTTGGTTGTTGTGTTTTGTTGTGCTAGTAGGAAGATGTCTCGTCTAGGCTACAGTTGTGGCAAGACCCCTATACCCGACTCCAAGATGGGAGAGGGTAGTGCATGGAGGGGTATGAGACGAGAGTTTGGCGAGATGATGTAGAGTTTCGCCCTGTCCTTCAGCAGCAGCAGTCGAGATGAGGCGATGGGAGACCCGTGTATTAAGTAGTTCCGCCAGCTGGGCGCACACCAGAGGAGTGTGAGGTTTGGTTCCTAGAGGTGGAGAAGATCCTAGAGGGGATTGAGTGTCCAGTAGAGAAGTGGGTTCGGATCGTGGCATTTCAACTCAAGGGTGCTGTGGATTAGTGGTGGAGGGCAGTGCGCCGCACCAAATTTCCAAATGTGGACCTACTTGGGAGGAATTCCAAGAGGCGTTCTATGAGTGGTTTTCCCTGAGCATGAGAGGGATAAGTTTGACAAAGAATTCAAGAACCTGAAGCAGGGAAGCCAGGCCGTGGCTGAATATGAGTCGTCCTTCCTTTGGCTGGAGCAGTTCCCTCAGGCTGTAGTTTTCAAGAAGAATAGAGCCAAGAAGTTTGTGGAAAGACTGAATCCTATGCTTAGCTCCAGAGTTATTAACTTCAGATGCTAGACTTTAGTGGATGCTGTTGAGGTTGTAAGCCATTATGACGATGATCGTAGGCTGTTCTAGGAAGAGTATCCGAAGAAGAAAAAGGAGAGAAAGTCTGTTTTTTAACCTTCTTATCTCCCGACCCTTCGTTTCTCCACCGTTAGTGACTGAAGGGCCAAGTTCTGGGTGTTCTGGTAGCTCTGGGAAGATGCGGAAGCAACGACCTACATCTAGTAGAGAAGAGAGTGTGGGTTTCAGCCATGTAGGGTCCAACAACGGCCCACAGGTGGGACCATGTCACGTCTATAACAAGAATGGGCATGTAGCGGTGTAGTGTTGGCACAGGCAGGGGAACTTAGACAGTGTAATATGCTACAACTGTGGGAAGTTCGGGCATTACTAGAAGGACTGTCCCAGTCAGCCAAAGCCAACTGGAGATGCGCCACATCAGCCTACTAAGGGGAGAGTGTTCTCCATTGCTGCCCCAGATGTTGGTTCATCTAGAGATGTAGAAGGTGAGAACTAGCATGGCCATGTGAGTTAAATCCTGTCCTATAATAATGGATTCTATCTGTGATCAACCCTATCTTTTATTATGGTTATGATGTGTTGATGATAGGATCTTTTCTTGTGACTAATCGGATGGCTCGGGTCTTGTTCGACTCTGAGAGTTCATTTTCTTTTGTCTCCGAGTCATTTGCTTCTGAGATCGAGACTAGGCCAGCCAGACTAGCATTCCACCTAGATGTGGTCACTCCAATGGGAGAACACATTCAAGTGTGGAGGTATTTGAGACCAGTTGATATTCAGTTGGGGGACAGGAATTTTCAAGCTAGTTTGATCTTGCTGGACATGTAGGATTATGATGTTATCCTAGGGATGGACTAGTTGGCATAGCATTTAGCTGTGATAGATTGTGCCAAGAGAAGAGTTTTGGCAGAGTGTCCAGGCCAAGGCTGGTGTATGGTACAAGGCATTAAACCAGGTGATCCTAGAAAAATGATTTCTACTCTCAAGGCCTATCATTATCTGGCAAGAGGCTGTGTGGGCTATTTGGCTTGTGTGACAGTTTCTACTTCACTTGTGGTTGAGATTCAGGACTTGCCGGTGGTGTGAGAATATCCTGATATATTTCCAAAGGAATTGTCGGGCATGCAACCGTATAAGGAAGTGGAGTTTGTGATTGATTTAGTGTTGGGATCAGGTCCTATTTCCAAGGCTCCGTATAGGATGGCATTCGCTGAATTAAAGGAGCTTAGAAATCAGTTGTAGGAACTGATGGATAAGGGATTCATTCGTCCCAGTGTTTCACCTTGGGAAGCACCGGTTCTGTTTGTTAAGAAGAAGGATGGTTCACTTCGGCTCTGTATAGACTACCAGATGTTGAACCAAATTACTGTAAAGAACAAGTATCCATTGCCTAGGATCAACGATTTGTTCGACCAGTTGCAGGGAGCATTGGTGTTTTCCAAGATAGACTTGAGATTTGGATACCATCAGTTGAGGATTAGTGAGCCAGATGTGTATAAGACAACCTTTCGTACCCATTACAGACATTATGATTTTTTGGTGAAGCCATTTGGGTTGGCAAATACTCCAGCTACTTTTATGGACCTGATGAATAGGGTGTTCAAGAGTTATTTGGATTAGTTTGTGGTCATCTTTGTAGATGACGTTCTGGTGTATTCTCCGGATGTTCAGACTCACCGGAGGCATTTGAGGATTGTACTAGAGACATTGAGGCAACATTAGCTTTATGCCAAGTTTTCCAAGTGCGAGTTTTGGCTGGAGGAAGTGTCCTTCCTTGGTCATATCATTTCATGGGAAGGCATTAAGGTAGATCCAACCAAAGTTGAGGTTGTGAGCAGTTGGGCCAGACCGAAGACAGTAACTGAGATTAGAAGTTTTCTCGGTCTGACAGGATATTATAGGAGATTTATCCAAGATTGCTACACCATTAACCTGACTAACCCGAAAGAAAGTGCAATTTACTTGGGATTGGCAGTGCGAGGAGAGCTTCAATGAGTTGAAGGCTCATCTGGTATTAGCCCCAGTTTTGACTTTGCGCTATGGGAGTGGTGGTTTCACAATCTATAGTGATGCCTGTGGTACTGGTTTGGGGTGTGTGCTGATACAACATGGTAGGGTGGTGGCGTATGCCTCGCGATAGTTGAAAGATAATGAGAAGAATTATCCCACCCATGATTTAGAAATGGCAGCTGTAATGTTCGCCCTGAAGATTTGGAGGCATTATTTTTATGGCGAATAGTTTGAGGTGTACACAGATC
Organism: Posidonia australis; assembly: GCA_024699735.1. Lineage (NCBI taxonomy): Eukaryota > Viridiplantae > Streptophyta > Magnoliopsida > Alismatales > Posidoniaceae > Posidonia > Posidonia australis. The sequence continues at coordinate 6,925 of JAMKQA010001010.1, read as the reverse complement.
ATAAGAGTCTGAAGTACATCTTTACTCAAAAGGATATGAACCTGAGACAGAGGCGTTGGTGGAGTACATCAAGGATTATGATTTTAGTCTGTTATACCACCTAAGGAAGGAAAATGTGGTTGCAGATGCCCTGAGCAGACGCACTCATGTCATGGCTAGCCTGATGATTCGTGAATGGAAATTGTTAGAAGGACTAGTGGAGTGTAGGCCTCGAAGACAGTCTCAGGGAACCGCCAGAGTGATTTTGGCCAATTTTTCTGTTCACCCAAGGATGATCGAGGCGATTGTCACAGCTCAATAATATGATTCTTTTGTATCAGATATCTAGAGGAAGCTGGAAGTTGGAAATGTCCCTCACTTTTCAATTGGGGTAGACGATGGGTTAAGGTACAATTTAAGAATATATGTACCTCAAATAGAAGAAATCAAGAACAGTCTACATCATGAAGCTCACTGCTCCAGATACATTATCTATCCATGAAGCACCAAGATGTATAAAGACCTGAAGCGGAATTTCTGATGGCCTGGGATGAAGAAAGAGATTGATGAGTATGTGACGAAGTGTGCAACCTGCCAGATGGTGAAAATAGAGTACCAAAAGCTCGAAGGGACTTTGCATCCTTTGGACGTTTTGGTATGGAAACGGGAAAATGTGTCGATGGACTTTGTGACGGGTTTGCCATGAACCTAAGCAAAGAATGATACAGTTTGGGTGAAAGTGGATCGCCTCACAAAATTGACACATTTCTTGCCAATAAGGGTGAATCTTCCTTTGGCAAAGCTGGCAAGGTTGTATGTGACTGAGATTGTGAGATTGCATGGTATCCTAGTGTCTATTGTGTTTGACAGAGACACGAAGTTCACATCAAGATTTTGGGGAGCTTTGCAGGAGGCTTTTGGCACAGTACTGAATTTTAGTACTGCCTTTCACTCCTAGACGGATGGCTAGACAGAGAGGACCATTCAAACACTAGAGGACATGTTGAGGGTCTACGCCTTGGACTTTGGTGGTAGTTGAGAGGATCACTTACTCCTGATTGAGTTTGCATACAACAACAGTTACCACGCAAGTATTGGTATGGCACCGTATGAGGCGTTGTATGGCAGACCCTGCAAGACACTCACTTGCTGGAGTGAGGTGGGTGAGAGACAGTTAGTTGGGCCTGAGATCGTACAACAGTACAAGGGCAAGGTGGATCTGATCAGGAAGAGGCTGTTGTCTGCCCAAAGTCAGCAGAAGAGCTATGCAGATAGGAGGCAGAGACCTCTGGAATTCGAGGTAGGAGATTTCGTATTCCTGAAGGTGTCATCAACCAAGGGTGTGATGTGGTTCAGTAAGAGAGGCAATTTGAGCCCAAGATACATCAGACCGTACCAAATTACTAAGAGGGTTAGTGAGGTGGCTTATAGACTAGATCTACCTCTAGAGTTGCCTAGTGTGCACAACTCCTTTCATGTATCTATGTTGAGGAAGTGTTTGGCTGATGCGTCCCAAGTGATACCAGTGCAACCAGACGAGCTGTAGGAGGACCTGTCCTTGGTTGAGAATGCAGTTCAAATACTGGATAGAAAAGAGCAAGTCCTCAAGAACAAAGTGATTCCATTGGTGTTAGTTCAGTGGTAACACCATAGTACCGAGGAAGCTACCTGGGAGCGCGAGGTGGACATCTAGAGACTGTACCCCTACTTGTTTTGTTAGAGATGAATTTCGAGGACGAAATTCTTTTAAAGGGGTAGGATGTGACACCTAGCCCTGATTATCCATTCTAATTGTAAATCATGTAATTAATTGTAATATTGTAGAAATGGCTTATTATTAGATAATCTGTTGTTTCTTGTGATTGTGGGGTTTTGGTTGGCTTTCTATGCACCTGTTAGTGATTTGGGACCAATGTAGAGTCTACTTTGAGGATGCACAATTGTCTCGATTTACGTGCCCATCTTTTTCATTTTCTTTCTCTTCTTTGTCTCTCTCCCTCACGTGATTCCACCATCTTCGTCTCCCTCCTCTTCTCCCCCAGACTCGTGCCACCAACGATGCCAGCCTGTGCCACTCCGTTCCCTCTGACGCAAGGGGGATGCGACGGGAGGCTAGCGCGACGTGGGAGGAGAAGGAGGAGATAAGAAGGAGGAGAAGGTGGAGGGAATGAAGCCGAGAGAGAGAGAGAGAGAGGGAAAGGAAGGAAGGTGCGCAAGCCAAAGGAGTGCCGAGTCGTGGTCTGCCGGTGGGGAAAAGGCTTCGCCAGGGAAGGAGGAGCTCGTCGGAGGATGTATGCAGCCCCCTTTCTTCCCTTTCCGTCCTCCGTTATACGGTTTTAGTTTAATATGTTAAATGCATGAAATTGGTGTAAAATGCATGTAAAATCGTAGGAAAATAGTGGAATTGATGAGGATGAGTTGAATAGCATGAAAACGTAGATATCATGCGGATAGGATGGAAATTTGTAGGGTTATATGAGATTTAGGGATGAAGGCTACAGTAGATGTTAATGAGCATCACCCCTCTTTGATTTTCGTATGAATCGCATAGTTGATGGATTGATGAATAGTTTGAGAGGTTTTGAAATAGACTCAAGGGTCTACACCCCATGATTTACTTGCATTTTCTGATATGTGTTTGGGGGATCCGTCAGAGGCTCCCAGTTCTGGAGAATGTGAAGGCTAAAACAGGGGAGGTGCCCTGGTCACGGGTAATTCGACATGCCGAACTGGGTTCGACATACCGAATTCCTATTAGATTAAGCCAGGATACCTGGTTTTGGTAGGCCGAAATCACTCGGTTGACCGAAATAGGGAGTTTTGGTATACCGAAAAAGTTCGGTGTACCAAACTAGGGATTTTCGGTATACCGAACTTTATTTTCGGTCTGCCGATTTTGCCTTAGCCCTAACATATATAAATGTGAATATAAAATGGAAATAAAAGGTTTTAAAAGGGACAATGAGCTTGTGTTAATGGCGTTTTCCCCATGTAAATAACATGGAGGAATATGAAACCTAAATAAGTAGATTTTAGTGGTTTCGGGTTCGAGACCCTAAAGATGAATAAAAGTAATTTAATGTATGGTTTTGGGCATGAGTCCCAATTTATGATTTTAAAACATGTTTTAAATGAATTGAGTTGGGACACCTGATGAGGGTCAAGTGTTGCATGGGGAAAGATTCCTGCAACCAAGAGAATGAAATGGAAATGATTTTAAAAAGGAAAACTTAAAGAGTTTTGAAAATAAAACATTAATAATGTGTCGAGGAACCATGGGGGTTGGTGTCGACAATGTGGTAGAAGTATGAGACTCCAATGAAGCCAATTGTCAGATACGACTATGGTTGCCGAGCATGAGACGGTGTAGGCTGAGGCTGGGTTATTGAACCTAGTTGTTCGAGTCACCGAGCTAGTGATAGTGTAGGCTGAGCCTGGGTCATTGAATTTAGTTGTTCTGGTCACCGATGGGACATTAGACAAAGACATATTTCCGTGCTTATGAAATGAAATTAAGGCCGGTTGGCGGGGGCGGTGTCATCCCACATAGGGAATTTCATCGCGGTAGTGCAGGGAGGTAGGGGAAATGATGTCCTCACCTACTGCTTGTGTGCCTGGTTATTCTTGACTAAGGTAACATCAATAAAGAAAAGTGGAAATGAATAAGAAAAGTGTGTGTGGTTTTGTGAAAAATGAAAAGAAATGTGGTTTGGCTAGGATTAGACTTATGAATGGTTATAAGATCCTAGAATAAAATAAGAATTATGTTTTAACTGGTTCCTAGCTAGTATTTATAATTTTAGTTTTGAGCCCGAGAGGCATTGTATTTTAGGCTAGATCTGGTCGAAAATGTGATTTCTCAGAATATGAGAAAGGATTGGAAAAATATGGTTTTGGAATAAATTTCCAAATGTTTTCAAAAGGAAAAAGGAAAGACGAGTTTTGAAAAGAGTATGGATTTGGGATCAGATTCCCAAGTGATTTCAAATAAAAAAAGAAATGATGTTTTAGAACTGGGATTTTCAAAGGAAAACCAAGTTTTATAAATTAAAAGTGGCATTTTTTAGCATTTTGCCGGGTTTTGCTGTATGTATGTTTTGGACGCGTACTGGGTGACTTAGATGTCACTCACGCGTGCTTTGGTTGGTTTTCAGATGCAAATTGTGTGCAACCGAGTTCTGATGCAGGAGTAGGAGCTTCTAGTCGCACATCGTTACCTGGAGGTAAGCCTTAGTTACTGTTATTTAATTTTACTGTAAATAGGGTAATTTTTCTTATGATACTGTGATTATGGTAGTGTGCTCAAAATTGGGGCATTACAGAAAACATTTTTCACAATACTTCATTTCATTCACATGGATTTTCATCAAAACACAACATGCCATATTATCACATAAAATCATTCACATTTATCCTTAGTGAAAACATCAATCATAAGGTTCAGGGGCCTGATTCGGCAGACCGAAATCCACTAGTATGTTGAAATCTCCTGAAATCCAACATGTGGCATAGGAGCCTGTTTCAACATGCCGAAGGCTTTTAGAGTGCCAAAATTCCCTTATTCAACATACTGAAACATTTTAGCATGTCAAACCAAATGATTTTTCTGAACTTCTCCATTTGTGCCAACTCACGTTCGTCAGAATTGGAGCTACTGATGGACCCATCTCTAGTGAACCACAAATCACACAAAAATCACCAAACATACTACACTAAGCATGCTATCAAATGGGACAAGTTTCAACTACATCCATTAAGCATAGCTAATGCAATAAAATCACGATGGCATGAAACCCAATTAACATGCACTATAGCTAAATCTACAAATCCGTCCAAAAACCACAATAATCCCACAAAATGGTAATATCTACACCGACACATGCAATCCAACCAATCTACTTCATTTCCATCTTTTTCCATGATTTTTACGACATTTATCATGATTTATGCCATTAAAACACAAAATACAGAACGAAGAGAGAAGTCAGGACACGTACCCTCAAGAAGGTTTTCGAGAATCCCGAACCTCTCCTCACCTCTAGTGTCCTCTAGACCTACCCAACCATTGACTAGGCCCTAGCACACCTGCACACAACCCTCTCTCTCTTTCTCTCTCTCGGCTCACGACTCCTCCTCTGACCCTCACTCTCTCTGGATCCTCTTCTCCCTTGTGCTATCCTCCTTAGCGCTATCACCACCTCCCTTCTTATTAGCTTTTGCCCTTTGCTAGCCCCGTCGCTTTCACTGATCACCTCAGCTTTCTCAGTGTTGGAGTGACATGAATGAATGGACAGGTTAAGCTTATAGGCTTGGCAGGTGAAATGGGAGATTGTGCATGCTTTGACCTAGACTCAACCCGAGTTCCACATGCACATGGGAGACAGAATAAGCTAGAAAGCCACACAAACTAGGGAAACTAATATTACACAGTTACACAGAGAGAAAGAAACACACTTGGGCCAACAACACCTTGATTATCCATTAATAAACTATATTACACAACTATTACAAATATTCCATGGTTTACAATAATTCTGGATAATCGAGCATAGGTGTTACATCCAACCCCTTTAATAGAATTTTGTCCTAGAAATTCACTTCTAATAGAACAAATGGAGGTACCACATTTGGATGTCAACCTCATGCTCCTAAGTAGCCTCCTATGTGCAATGGTGCTGTCACTGAATCAATACTAGAGAGATGACCTTATTCCTGAGGACTTGCTCTTTTTGATCCAGTATCTGTGCTATGTCCTCTATCATAGACAAGTCCTCCTGGAGTTCCTCTAGCTACACCTATATCACCTGGGACGTGTCAGCCAAACACCTCCTCAACATGAACACATGGAAGACGCTATGCACACTAGTAAGCTTTGGTGATAGATCCAACTTTTATGTCACCTCACCAACCCTCTTGATAATCTAATATGGTCCAATGTAGCAAGGACTCAGCTTGCCTCATTTCCAGAACTTTACTACTCCTTTGGTTGGTGATACCTTCAGGAAAATGATGTCTCCGACCTCGAATTCAAAGGGTCTCCCCCTCCTATCTGCATAGCTCTTCTATTGACTCTATGTAGTCAACAGTCTTTTCTTGATCAGGTCCACCTTTGTCCTCATACTGCTATACGATTTTAGGGCCAACAAGCTACCTCTAGCCCACCTCGCTCCAATAGGTGGGGGTCCTTTAGGGTTTGCTAGACAATGCCACATAAGGAGCCATTCCAATACTGGTGTGGTAGCTATTGTTATAAGCAAATTTGATCAAAGGCAAATGATCCTCTTAGCTACAACCAAAGTCTAAGACGTAGGCCTTTAGCATATCCTCAAGTGTCTGAATTGTCCTCTCTTTCTGGCCATCTGTTTGGGGGTGAAAAAAAGTGCTAAAATTTAGCATTGTATCAAATGCCTCCTGCAACGCTCCCTAGGACCTCGAGGTGAATCGTGTGTCTCTATTAGACATTATCACTAGGACACCATGCAACTGAACAATTTCTACCACGTACAACTCTACAAACTGTGCCAAAAGAAGATTCACCCTCGTAGGCAGGAAGTGCTCCGATTTCGTGAGCTGATCCATTATTACCTAGATTGTATCACTCTTCCTCCTGGTCTGAGAAACCTAGTAACAAAATCTATTGACACATGCTCCCACTTCCAAACTAGAATGTCTAGAGGTTGAAAAGTTCCTTCGGGCTTTTGATGCTCAATCTTCACCATCTAGCAGGTTGTACACTTCGCCATGTACTCAGGAATCTCTCTCTTCATCCTAGGCTACCAAAAATTCCTCTTCAGGTCCTTGTACGTCTTAGTGCTTCCTGGATGAATAACGCATCTAGAGATAAGAAGAGAGAGAGAGGAGCAGCCGTTTCTTCTCCTGTTTTTCCCACACGGCTGCTGCTGCAATTTTTCCCCTTCACGCGTCCGGCTGCTGCAACTTTCCTTCA